>CM031235.1:240838123-241048123 GCA_018340775.1 Taxus wallichiana var. yunnanensis | reverse complement strand
GTTTTTCTAGTGTGTTTTGAGGTCTCTGGTCATGTTGTAACAAAACAAACTAGCCTAATAATGATAATTACCTCTGGAAAAGAGGTCACGGTTTGATCCTGGTTATCATAAAATTATTTTTTCAATTGCATTGGATTCTCTATATATAAGAGAATAGATGAGAGTTGATATAATAATTTTTCAAGCTATAGACGTTTGTTTTTAAAACCCAATTCTTAGCCACTTTCGCTAAAATTGCTGAAATGCAATAGCAAAATTTTAATAATTGCCCCGAAAAGGTGCTCCTAGTTTGAGATCTGTTCCCCGGTTTTAGGTTTTGAACATCTTGTTGGAATCTCTATATAATAAATAATGGGTTAGATGTGTTTGTTTTTTTCATTTGGGTATCTGACAATTGTTTGGTAGACCCTTTTTGTAGCCATTTTGGCTAGATTGTGCAATGGGGGAACTGGGTCCTAGTGACTGCTTGATTTATTTATTTATTTATTTATATATACATCACTTTGAGGGTGAAAACTTTTATAATATTGTAATCATGTTGTGCTACGTGTGTTCTTGGTTGATTGATGTGACCCATATGAGTTAGATGCTAAGGAGCATTTTTAGGTGCTAATTGTTTTGGCTTAGTTAGTCATTTTAGACACTGTATGTAATTTTGGTTTTGGTTTTGGAAAAAAATTGGTAATTTTTAATATATGAATGTATAATTATTCCCTAGATCTAAGGGTATTCCTTTTTGTTTGGTTAGTTTGATATTCATCCATGTGTTGAGCATTTGTCATCAAAACACTCACTGCAATGTTAAAAAGCATATTTTATAAACCTAACAAAACCCATTTTGGATGGGCACGAAATAAATAGATGTACTCCATTGTAGAGAAAACTATTAATAGAAAAAGATTTCTCCACATCTTAAATTGTATCAATGTGGGTTAGGAGAAATTTTTACTCCTCAATAATTTGTACCTGAGCTCATTGTTATAATCGTCTTTAATTTGGAAAAGTGATTTATAACCCTTACAATTCCCTTTCGGGATTGTATGTCTAAATTAATCATACTTGAGTGAAAAAAATTGTTTGTTCAATCCTCTAATTGGTCTCCATTAAATAAATGAGAAGGAAGAAAGGATTTTTGGTATCTTTTTTGTTACAATGATTTTGTACAAAGTATTATTCATAGCTATTTTACCCTTCTTGTATCTAAAAATCCCTTGAGCAGTTGGAAGCAGACTTTGGGTTCCACAATTTAAAATTTCATCGATGCCCTCGATATAATAGTTGGAAATATCTTGGTAATGTTCTAGTTATTTATAACCCTTCTTGAGCTCGATGAGACCCATTTTCATATTATGGTCTCTTATTAGTTTTGTCGTGTGAGACATTGCTATGGAACTTGGTTGAACATTTTTCCATAGAAGGTACACTCATGATAGTAATCCTTCACAAATGGCTTAGAACACTTTTAAACAATCATGCTTTTGGAACTTAAGGCCTAAATATGGACAATATAGAATTGGTCTCTCACACTTACCATATCTCTTGGATAGAGGAACAATGATTATGTGAAAATAAAAATAGTATCTCTCTCTCTCTCTTGGATAGAAGAACAATGATTATGTGAAAATAAAAATACTAAATTAATTTTGGTCACTCTCTTAATTTGGAGAGATTGTATGCCAATCCTTACACCGGGTCCATGAAATTGCAAGTTAATATGGTGTTAATAATGAAGAATATGATAGTTGGAAACCCACAAAAAAAAGATATCTATAAGTATATTTATGCACTTATGCCTTTTAACCAAGAATAAAATTGAACAACTTTATGTAATTGGGAACACGTAGAATATTTATTCATGAACAACCTTGGTTGAAAGACAATGTTATCATCGGTTACCCCCTCTAAATGTTTTCGTGGTCATAAAGTATTTAATCAAAAAAAAGATGTTTATTATTCTCGGTTGTGTGATGTTCATCTAATTTCAGATACACACTGAATGGTTGGTCTTATGTAATTGACTTAGGCATTGTTTAGCCATTCCTTGGTTCTTCTTGTGAAAGTAAAGTGAATAATAGAAGGTTGCAATTGTCTCACAAATTGGATATGCCTTTGGCTACTTGACTCTTAGGATACTTTTGTATAATATTTCAATCACCTTAGAGGACTCTCATTAACTTATTATTGGATAAATGGTTTAACCCCTTTTTGCGAGGACTAAAAATGAAGATTATTTGTTCATTTCACCTACTTTGGGTAATGACATCCTTTGATAACAGTGTAAACCCTTGTTAAGAATGTGAATTCGAGGTTGATTTGAGAGTGTGTTGTTTTGGGGATCTCTTGAAAATGTGGTCCCATTATTCTTACCACTCAATGAGGTGGTAAATTTGAAGTCCCTTGTTTGAGAATGAACTCACCACTCTAGTTTAAGAAGTATATATATACTTCCCTTTGGATCTAATGGGTCATTGATGACCTAGGTAGTTGTTGAGTTAAAATAACATAGGTTACGATATGGAGAAGAGTTAGGCTATACCTTTCCTCAATAAGAAAATGTGTTTGTTGTTCACTTGACCTCTTGGGGAAGGTGTGACCAAGCAAGTTGTTGTAAGACAACAAAGTTATAATTTGGAAATTTACTTAGAATCTTGATAGGTTTGGGAAACCTTATTTTGGATACTTTTTCCACCTAGCTCATTCATGTTTTCTCTTGGTTATAGTGTTAAAGGAACTATAATTCTAGTAAACTTCTCATATGTCTTGTTGAGTTCAAAAACTAGTTGTTTGATGTTTTAATGAGTGATAGTGGCCTTGTTGGGGTGTAGAAAGTGTGTAAATTGGATGGCCATGGTGGAAACTTTGATAAACTTGTAAACTATAACAAATTAAACTATTCTTTATTGGTTTTCTAAAGAACTTGAATTATGATGTCCTAGAAAATGGTTCAAGCTATGGAACCCTAAAACTAAGCAAAAAAATTAATCCTAATTTTATGGTTGGATATATATTACACATACAACCTAATGGAACTTTCTTTGTGTGAACGTAAAAAGGAATTTCCAAATCAAGTCATCACCCTTATTTTATGCATGTTATTATGTGAACCTTCATCTTTGACCCCTTAGTGAATAGTGCAAGTGCTGGACTGATTTGGGACAGATCTTGTGAACCATTTTCCATATTTTAAGGTTAAGTGCAAGCTATGAAGTAAAACCACTCATAAATTTGGAATTTTTCTCTCTTCTTGTGTCGTGTTTGTGGCATTTTTGATGTTTTCTTAAGTGGGTTCATGCAAATCAAGTGTTCATACCTTGTTAATCTTTTGAGACAAAAATTTTGTTCCTTGGCTCACCAAACATTAGTTTTATAAAGTGAGATTTTTATGAACATCCACTTATGTGGGACCATATAGGGATTTTAGATGATAATGCTAATGAATTTATTAGAAGTTACGCTTTCCTTAATTCACTTTCTCTCAATGAGAGGTACATTTAAGGCATGACCAAGTTAGAATTTGTGGGACTAACAACTACATGGTACAATATGATACCTTTAAGAGGTTGGTTTACCCTTTTGTGACTTCTAGGAGGAATTATAATTTTAGGGGAGGGGGATGTAGTGCCCACCTATTTTAATTTCCATTTTGGACCATGTTGACTCATTGTAACATCGTATTATTTTGATTGAGGCATTAACTATCAGATATCTTTCATTTTGATGATGATGTTGTTACATTACATGGATAATTATATGTCAATTTTAGATGCTAACTCATTTTATGATAGGAATGTACATGGCATATGATGTCAATATGCTTGATTTTCTTATGGTATCGATGTGATGATTATGACTAGATTTTGAGATCTTGTAGGATGGGAATATATTTTTCATAGATGCATTATCGTGTTCCCCTCTTGTTACACTATTGGTGGATCATAGTTTGATTATTCACTAGATAGTTGTTGATCATATGTGGATTATCATTAAGATATTGCTTACATTGTTTTCATATTTTTTAACTATTATTGGGCAGGTATAATGTTTAACTTGAGTGTGCAAATGATAGGTTTCATCACATGAGAAATGTCATACTCATGTAGGGGATGTCTCGAACCAAAGACAATCGGACCTAAAAGGCCAAAGTTCCTTCCTAGTTTATTTTTCTATGGGTCATTATATGAATGAAAATCGACACGCGATCTTCAAGAGGCACTCGACCTCCCGAGGTCGTGCCGGACAACCGATGTAGAATGAATGGATGGCTATAGGAGAATCAGTGACTATGATTAGGTAGTGTGAATTCCTAGTAGCTGAGATGACAAAGGGGAAATTAGAGGCTATGTGCGGGTAGCATAAATTCCCTATGGTTTAACTATTAGTGGATCATAGTTTGATTATTCATTAGATAGTTGTTGATCATGTATGGATTATCATTAAAATATTGATTACATTGTTGTCATATTTGTTAAGTATTGTTGGGTAGGTATAATGTTTAACTTGAGTGTATAGATGATAATTTTAATCACATGAGAAACGTGGGACTCATGCAAGGATGTCTTAAACCAGCACAATGGGCCCTAAAAGTCCAAAGTTCCTTCCTAGTTTATTTTTCTATGGGCCATTGTACAAATGAGAATCGACATGCAATCTTCAAGACGCGCTCAACCTCCAAAGGTCGTGCCGGGATAGCCAATGTAGAATTAATGGATGGCTATAGGAGAATCAATGACTATGATTAGGTAGTGTGAATTCCTAGTAGCTGAGATGGAAAAGGGGAAATTAGAGGCTATGTGTGGGTAGCATAAATTCCCTATGGTTTAACTACTTGATTGAATCTAAAATTGAGCTAAGTTGACACATTCATCTTAACCAACTAAGGAAAGAAATAAATCAAATCAAATCAAAAGACAAATGGATTTTAATCTCTTAATCAATTTAATTCATTCCCGATTAATTGACCAAAATGAATTAAACAATCTAATCTATTTGCTTGAAGGGAAACTAATTAAATAAAATCAACTAAACTAGAACTATTACAAACACAGAAAAACCAAATTGTTTCTACTCTAAATAATTAAAGTTACTTCTACACTAAAACTAAACAAGTAAATAACCAGGTGTAGTTATTTACCTGTGTTGAGTGTATCTAGTCTATTCTAATCAAATGAAAGTTTTTTCCAATTTATAGTTGTGGATTATTAAATCTTCTTCTACCTCATAGACACGGGAAGATTTAAAGCTTTATAAGCTTTTCTTCCTTGTAACTTCCTAGATAGAATATGTGAGGATTTAAGGGAAACCACAATTTACAACAGATTTATTATCTATGGTGATATAGCAAGCTTCCTCTAGATATTCTTCCCTCACAAATCCACAGGGATAGGAAGGGAAGGATCTATCACCAGAAACCTCTATAGAAGATGTGAAAAGCTTATTGGCAATGAATCTAACTATTTGTAATAAATGAAATTAATTTCTTTTACTCTATTTGATATGTGTGTGTACATTCAAAAATAAATAAAGAAATGAAGAAAATCAATAACAACCCCCAACCTAGAATTACAGTGCAGAGGCAATGTCAGTTGTGGTATCACTTTGTCCCCTCAGTTGTCTTTACCAATATTTTTTTCCACTTGAGTCCATGGAGATGGGAATGTACAAATAGCAGTAAGAAGAAGGTGTTAGAGCAATGACATCTTGATGGTAGTTTATTTGCAATGCAAATAGAAGAAAGACAACGCAAGAGAACAGATCTTGGTTGTGTAATTTCTAGCAAGATTTTGGCAGCTCAACTAAGCAAGATACACAAATAATCTCTATCCATTTACTTCAAAAGAAGCGATGGTTTTATAAAAGGTTGGTTGGGTAGTGCACTATCACACTTGGCAGTAATGGGGTGTCACATCAACACATGAAGGGGAAGTTAAATAGATAATTTAGAAATCACAAGTTAAAGAGGAGATTACCACAAGTCATTCAAGCTTAAAATCAGTTAAAATGATTGATAAATGTGTTCTAAAGGTGAACTGAAGTGAAGCAAAACACGTCTAATTCACAGATGAAGAGTTCTGGAAAATTCACACAAGAATGTCACCTGCACAGGCGGCGGTTGCAGAACCACCACCTAAATAGGGTGGCATTTACATAACAACGCTCAGTAGTGGCGGCGGTTTGTAACTAAAGGTCAAAACTAAGGGAAAATTTATGTGGGAAGCTGCAGAAAAGTAGGAAATGGCTAAGTAAGGTAAACTAGGCTACAAATATAAGTTGTGAAGAGATTAAGGAGCTAGAACACCTTTGGAAAAAACATGAATCATCATTTAGGTCTTTGAAAAGTTTCCCAACAATGTAGCACATTCACCTTTCTTGACCTTGGTCTTGTTTTGGATTATTTAAACCCCCTTATGATATTGTATTATTATTACCTTTTATCTTATCGCTTTTCTAAAACATCTTACTATGGCATTGTTATTAATAATTCTAAACCTCTTTTCTATAAGCTTAAACCTTGAGTTTAACTTTAACCCTTGGATTTTATGCAAATTGGTTATGTCTTATTTTAGTCTTCCTAATGGAAGATTTGAGACACATAATCATGGATTAGGTAAGCCCAACAACCTCTTCTAAACGTCATCTTTTCCCAAACTCATATTTGGGAAAAAGGTGACATGTAGGAGGTGTATAAGGCAAGTTATGGACTAAATTTTCCTTATAAACAGTCCTTATGCCCTATACCCTAGGGGTAGGTCGTGTTATCTCTCATAATTGCACCCTTGTTGAGAGATGACAGTGGGGTTCTAAGTGGAGTTTTAAGGGTAAAAAGATTGTAACTGAAATTGAAATGGGATGATACACCAAATTTATTGAGGGATTTAACTGATTACATGCACAATAAAATTGAGAACAAATTACAGATGCACGAACCAATGGGTTTTCAACTTGATCCTAAGGCAAACACTTGTGTGTTGAGGGAATAAATCACAACAACAATAGCTAACATGCACACTAAGACTGTATAGAAAACACCAAATTTGTAGCAAGGTAAGATAATTAAATCGGGAATAAACATTCACAAGAGCTAATAAGAGATACACACCACTACAAATAATTGGAAAGGAAATAACTGGTTCTCATTCAAGGGAAAAACTGCAAAAATTACTTCAACACTCCTACATCCAAAAATTCCTCCTTGTGCCTTGCCAATGCACACAATATATAGCAAAAATAATTCACCCAACCCCTCCTAAAATAGATTACAGTTTGTACTCACCCATGCATGTTAATTTTAGCCTTTATCATGAATAAATAAAGGAATAAAAATAACCATGCAGTTTTTAATGAGGCATTAATAGCCTTAGTTACAAAAATACACTTAGTCAAAGTGTAGTTGACTGCTCTATTTTTAATAAAATGAAAAACTTGGGTGAATAAATTAGCTAATAATAGCCCTTTCTTGCTGTGCAAGTCTCCTCCAATGCAAGTGCATGCTTTTGTATTCTTCTAGTATGATTAAATTAATAATATCTTCACTTGATGTTAACACGTGTGTTTTCTTTAGTTTCTATCCTCTTCTGTGATGATTAAAATAATCAATTTATCTTCATCCTTAGCAAAAGTACTTCAACCATGTGGGGACCACCTGTAGGCATGTGCAAGAAAATAATACCCTTATTTTGAGAAAATAAGGTAATTAGGCTCCACTTTAATCATCATGGCTCTCATGTTGACCCTTTACATGCATTCTTTTGTCTTATTCCACTATGGCATGTGCATACTTGGCAAAAAGGTAATTTTTTTGCAAATATTAAGGTAATAGCTCACCTTTTATGGTATATTCTTCAATGATGTAGTCCTCATTTAGCTTAGTATGGGTGAATAATCCAAGGTCGATCTTTAAATAATAATCAAATTGATTCTTTACTTTGGTGTATACTTTGTCTCCATTTGAATACTCATTGCACTTTAAAAGGTCACGAGACACCTTTTGCATAGTTGATGGCATACACTAAGATTTTGATTTCCTTTTGCAAAAATTAAGGTTTTGAAAAACTTAGACTTGGTCACTTTCCACGTATTACTTGATCCCCTTTGATTAATCATTGGCATATATATCTTTCTGCACCCTCCATTTGGTTTTTCATCACACCAATCATGGTGTTGGCCTTGGAGTATTTGTATTCGGTGGCATCATAGTTTTTAGACCTTAGAAGGTCAAGGAAAATAATGATTTAATCTTTGGGGTTGGCCCTTCTTCTCACGATGTTTGACCCTTTCATATATGCTCGTGGCATTATTAACTAATCTTGTTAGTGCAAAATCACAAAGACTTAAATGAGTCGTCTGATTTGATTTTGATCTAAGGCATAGTCATTTGATTCCTTTGTGATTTGCATCAACATTGATCTTTCCCCAAGCTCGGGACCTTGTAGCATTTGAAATCTCTCCGGAGAAGGTTATGAACTTCATTGATTCTTCTACCTACCACAATTTCCATTCTATGCATTGCAAGCTAATCTAACCTAATCTAATTTTTCAAGGGGTTTCAGAGAGATCGGAGAGAAGCCCTTGGTGAAAGGGCCTACACTAATTGGTGATACACCTTTTTAAAAGCTCTGAGATATTTTGCATTTTTGGCCTCTGAGAATTTGATTCTCTGCTAGAAGAACTAAGAGAGGTTAGGGTTTGACAAAACTCGAAACACGATTCCTGATTTTTCACCATTGAAACTCCATGAAGCTTACAGATCTGCACTGAAAAACAAGAAATACATACATCTTTACAAGATTTGAAAGGGAGAAGCATATTCTTTTTTTCAAAACAATGCAAAGGGTTGAAGAAGCGCCACAAAAACACGTTTTTTTTCTCTATTCTGGGTTCATAATTAGACTCATTACATTTACTCTTTGAGGATATGCTTTTATGTTTTTCATGTTTCTAGGAGAATGTTTTCAACTTCAAAATGGAGTCTATTCAATTTGAAGAGCATTTTCCTAATTTTTGAAATTCTCTTAGTCTCTCTCAAAATGAGAAGTGTTACTTATATGAAAGAATAAGAGAGAGATTCACTGAGGGAAAAGTCAATCCTCGCTCCAACTGTATCTATATAATCTTGATATATGCATTGAATCCCATTTTAAAATCTCAACCATTGAATATCAATATATTTTACAAATCCACCCACAATATTTAAGCTTACTTTTTCTCCCAAATTTTGATCAATCTAAATCAGATTTGTAGTTGAAATGAAATTATCTCAATTGATTTTTCATTTTGTGTTAATGGCCTGGAAGAATTTTCTTCATTTTTTGTCACCTACTTCAAGGCCTTAAAAATGGTTTTTTATGTTTCCATGGCATATAGGGCATCAATACTGTTTCTGTAAAATAGTAGATTTTTTGTTAATTGAAAATCTGATTTCATAGAAAATATATGACCATTTAAATATTTAGGTTTGAGTCTATATTTGAAATTGGGAAACCAATTTGAAAACATTCCCCTTTTTAAAGTGGACACGTGGAGGGTTGGAGCACATCTAATTTAGGTGGCCTCTATATTTTTCTTTTGGAATGGCATGGGACTTACACGTGTTCCTCCACATCCTTCTCAATTTCCTGATGTTTTTGGCCTAAGTCTTTTGCTTTTGAAAACATTCATATATTTGATATTTTACACGCGCTTCCTTGAGCTTGTTTGGAAACCTCCCCTAAAATTTTCTATTTTAGACTATTAGTGTCGTTTAGACACTTTTAAAGGCACCTTCCTTGTTCTCAATGCTCTATGTTTAACTATTCAACCTAACCCCGTCCCCATTTTGAAATGGGATTCGCATGATTTCTGTGCTCACTTAGAAACCCACTTTAAATTTTGCTTTGAAGGAGCATTTGGTTGAATTTGGAAGCCTCCATAGATCCTTTGAGACTTTTTAATGGCCCCTTTTACCTTCTTTGACCTTTTGGCTATGTGAAGAGCTCATGCTCATTTGGGTATCTACCTTTAATCTAACTTTTGGAGGAGCGTCGAAGCATGAAGTGGTTGCTTTGTAAGTAATGCTAATCATTTCTATACTTAAATCTTTTTTTAGGCCCACGTTGTCCACCTTTTGAAGTATTTCTTTGATGCTTTGACTTTGCAATCCGCTTTAGGCTTGAGACACGTGGAGCCCTAGCGCTGTTGCTAAAGCGTCCTTTTTTTTTGAACTTTGGAGAAGCATATTTAGCATGACACGTTCTCTCTTTTGTCTCCTCCATACTTATGTCAATTTTTAGACTCTTTCAATTTTTGAGCTTCAAGACTTTCTATTATCTTCTTCACATTTCTTCTCTTTAATTTTATTCATTGCAAAAAACTATATTCTCTTTCAATGTTTGTTGACACTAATCCTCCTTCTCTTGATGATGCCATATTCTCTTTCTAAGAAACCTCAAAATCCTCTTAAATAGATTTAAGACACTTAGATTCACTCTTGTGATATGAGCCATTTGGTCCTTTCTTTCTTCGCATAGTGTCGTTTAGTCTTTTTCTTAGCCCCGTTATTCCATTGTTGAGTCCTTCAATCATACCTTGAAGATAAATTTGTAATTTAAATGTGATTTCTCTAATCCATTTGTGCCAAGATCTAGTCTTCTTAATTGATCTAATACTTTTTTCTTTCAGGGGCAAAATATGGATAACACTAACCTTTAGTTAAGTTTATGGTAACTCATATATTATTGAATTTCTAATTTGATCCATATTCGTGATTTTTGGAGTACATTTGATCCATCGATTCCTTGACCTGGAAGAAAGGATTAGGTTGGTAATGAGTTAGAATTTTCATCATTCGATCTTGTATGTATCTTGGGCGATATTTGCCATTGATTTATAAACTCATGGTAGTTGGGTTGAGTTTTGACTTTATACACCATCAATCTTTATCTCGTGTTTGATCTTGAGGCGTTAGATTTTTTTTGTACCTCTTTAAGTGAATTTGGTCATTTGAATTGATGGTCATATTCTATATATCCCTTTTGATTATCATTGTATTCGGATCATGTAACTTCTTTTCTGACATGGAAATTTGTTACTTGACAAATTGACATGATTTATTTTACATCATTTGATCTTGTACTAATTTTCTTTTCCATCGATTCTTTAACCTTATTAATGGGTTCCATAATGTTTAAACTCAATGCAGCTAAAATAACTTTTACCCTTCATCATTTTACTTCATTTACATTTCAAACAATTGAATTAAAAAAACAATAGACCTTAAATTCTTGTATCCATAACATCATTTCTCTTTCTTTTCTATCTTTCATGATTTCCTAAAATTTGCATGAGCTTCGAAGATACTAGTTTCTCAATTCTGCATCTACTACTTTGATGTACTTGATGTTATGGGTTTGAGCACTTTCTGATTCTTATCATCGAAACTAGAGCCATGAGTTAAATTAAAGTTGAGCTCTTAGCCATTGTTATCTTTTCAAGCTCAATGAGCTCTACATTAATGAACAAGATGATGCAAAAGATGAAGATGGAGATGACCTGAACTAGAATTGAAGCAATGAAGAACAGAAAAAAAACCCAAAGGCAATGATGGGTTTCTTCTATACTCTTTTTCTTTTAGTTTCTATGTACATGTATCTTTTATTTCAATAATCATAAGTTACATCCCACGACTTGTGTGGGAAACATTGAATTTCCTCATGAATAAATGATATTATTTCTGTAATTGAGTTGTGTACTTCCTTTTACTTTCAGATTTTATGATATGTAATGATTGTACAATGAATTAAACAACTCAATAACATACTTAATAACACTTAATCATAGGAAATGATCAAATTAAAATACCTGTAACTTAAAAATGAACTCTCAACCATGCAAACAACAACTATGTTTGTTTTTTTTGAGTCCAACTCCTTAGGTCTGTAGCTCTATTTTCCACCTTCCTCAAGGCTGTACTTTAGTTCTTCGGAGCTTTTGTGCAACTTTGATGAAGGTGAACATGGAATAACAACATACGTGAGGTGTTGCATTTTGTAACAACACACATAGCTGCATTTTGCTTTGCTGATCCACTTACTACAACCTAAAACACAATGAAAACTACATAAATTCCCCCTTAGTTAGGTCCATTTCATCAATGCCTTCCATCAAAACAAAGTTTTTGAGTTTCCATTTTTGCACAAGTGCAAAAATTGTCAACATTTTTTGTGATCCTATGGGGAAAGTTGTCTGCTAGCTTGTAAGACTAGTGCCTTGCTCTTGTCCATTGGGCATGGAGTCAAAAGCATATAACCAAAATCTACCCTTTTCTAAAAAATTGACCTTTCTAAAAAAAAACTAAAGTTGGGAAAGGATCTGGTAAACTAGATCATGTGCATGAATGCACTTATTGAATTGAAAAACATGCAATGTGCATGAACTGCACTTATTGAAAGGGAAATCCTACTCTAACCAACACTATAAGATTTTTAATAATAGTGTTTGAGAAACATACCATTCATAAGAATGGGAATTTCCTCTCCATTCAACCTTGAAAGCTTGAAATGCATTGTGTCTCTTTGCAAGATGAAATCATATAAGGACCACTCCAAATTATATCAAACTTCATGTGGTTTCTAGCTTTGCATGATTAACATCCCACTTTAGCATAATGTCTCCCTTCATTAAAGACTCTGAACTTAGCCTTTTTATCAAACATTATCTTGATTTATTTCTGATTCTTTTCCATGTTCAAGATGAGCTTGATCTCTTAGCTCTTGTAGCTCCATTAATTCTACATAATGAACCTGCATTGGTTTATTCTCAAGTAATTCCATTTGATGTAGTAAATCCAATGTGGAAGCTCACTGAAATAGGCATTCTTGCCTCACATCCATAAACAAGTTTATATGGTGAATTTCCAAATGATCTTTTAGGAGTCACTCTATCAGCCCAAAGTGTTGAATTCAACATCAGATACCAAGCTCTTTGGTTGTCCTTGAGTGTTCTTTTGATGATCTTAAGAAAATTTTTGTTAGTACTTTCAGCTAATCCATTACCTTTGTGGGTAATAATTAGACAAAGTACTTAGATAAATGTCATGATTGACAAATCAATCTATCACTTTTTGTTCCAAGAAAATCTAAGGCATTATCTGAAATGATAGTTGTTGGAACACCAAATCTGTAAACTATACCTTCATAAAATGATAAGATTGAAGTCTCATTAGCTTCTTTTAAGGCTACTACTTTAGTCCATGTGAAATAATTTCTATGGCAGTCAAGATCCACTTATGTCCTTGTGATGAAGGTGGATTTATCATGCCAATGAAGTCAAGACCCACTGCATGAAAGGTTGATCCACTGAAATAGGTTGCAGGGGCGAAGCTAATCTTTTTTTCAACAAAGAATGCACACTTCTTACACTTTTTAATCCATTCAAAACAATCCTTGAATATGTTGGGCCAATAATAACCAACTTTCATGATCTTAAGAGCTATAGTACATGCTGAGAAATGACCTCCTATATGTCCTTCATGAAATTCGATAATAAATACACTCTATCTATCATATCAATACAACTTTGTAAAAACTCCATTGATATCCTTTTTTAAACAACACACCATCAATAAAAGCATAAGGTATGGCTTGTAATCTGAAATACCTTTTTTTTTCTTGTCCATACCTTCCAGATAAGTACCATGTTGTAAGTAATTGATCAAATATGTCATCCAACTTGATCCTAGAACCTCCGAATTGAGTTTTGGTTGCTGATTTTTCAGGCTATAATAAATTTTAGGTTGTTGATACGAAACTGCAACATGTTGTGATGGTTGTAATGAGTCTATAGCCTTGATGTTTTTCCATATCAGCAATCAAATGTTCACATAATCCTTTTCCTCATTGTTTTTTTTTGCAACATGGATGTCAACATCATACTCCATAACCTTTATAATCCAACATGCTCACTTCTCATTCAATTCCTTGTTTAACAGAATGCTTTAACACTTGGATGAGAGACTAAAACATGAATCTTGTTATTGGAAATCATGTACTTGAAGTTTTTAGTCCTCTAACTACAACAAGTACTTGTTTTTCAAGAAAAGTGTACCTTGTCTCATAGTCATGTAAACTTTGTCCAAAGAAAGAAATGGGTTGTTTTGTATTCTCATCATTAACTTGAGTTAATATGGCTGAAATAGTTTCAGCTCCTGCAAGTGCATACATAGTGAAATCCTTGTCAAAATTGGGATTTTCCAAAGTAGGAGCTTGTGAAATAGATAATTTAATAGCCTCAAATCCTTTTCTTCCTTCGTTGGTCCAAGAGAAATTCTTTCTTTCTTTAACATAGTTATTAATGGCTTAACCAATGTTGCAAAATCTGGAACAAATCTTCTAACAAAGTTGATTTTTCTAAGAAAACTTTGTAATGCCTTCTTATGATGAGGCAAGGATAGTTTGATATTGCATCAATTCTGAAAGGATCAATAGCTAAACCTTTCCTAGAAAACAATATGTCCAAGTAATTTACCTTTGTGGACTGAAAAGATAGACTTTTTTGGGATTCAATGATATTCCAAACTACTTACAAAGCTAAAAATTTTTGCCTTAAATGCATAAGATGATCATCGAATTCTTTGAAAATATAGTAACATCATCTAAATAAACCAAGATGCATTTATTTAGAAGGCTATGAAAATCCATATCCATTGCACATTGAAACATTGCACCAACATTAGAAAGTCCAAAAGGCATTCTTTTATAAGCATAAGTCCCCACTTTGTGGTGAAGGTTGTCTTGTATCTATCTTCATTTCTCACAAGAATCTGATTGTATCCACTATAACCATCTAAAAGGGACAACCTATCTAAACTTAAAATTGTTCTTAAAATTTGATCCATATTGGGCAATGGATAATGATCTTTTAATGAAGCTTTGTTAAGATCTCTAAAATCCACACACAACCATATTTCACCATTCTTTTTCCGAACAGGCAACAAGATTAGCTACCCAACTTGAATGCTTAACTAGAAAAAGATAATACCTTTCAATTCAATTAACTTGATAACTCTTTCCTCATTAATGGCTCAATCTTAGGATTAACAGGCCTTTGTTTCTGCCTTACTAGTTTTGAATTTGGCTACAATTCTATGGTATGTTGAGCTAAACTAGGATCAAATCCTCTCAAATCTTGGTATTTCCAAGTAAAAATATCTTTAAATTTTTTGCATAAACTGATAAAAGATTGTTTTTCAACTAAGGAACATACCTTTCCAATGAATAATTTCTTTTCATCATCAACTAAGACCTCTTCATAATTATTTGTATGAGTTGAGATCTTTCTTTCTTTTTTGAGCTGATCATCTGAACTGAAGATATCTTCTAATGTGACTAGCCCTTGAGGTAACTTATTTGTCTTTAATTGAAAAATTTGGTCACCATATAAGTGCTACAATTTTCTTGATTAACTACAGAAAATTCAGCTTCTTGTTATAGAAATCTACAGATTTGTTCATCATCTTCAAAGACTTGCCAATTTTCTTCATTATCAGGTATTGAAGGTCTAATAATCAACTTTATATGTGGCTGTATTTTTTCATTCTCCATCTGTTCTAGTACTTCAAAGTTGGCTCCAACTATCAAGTCTTTTGCATGTTTGTGTTTGTTTTCAACTCTTGGGACTGATTTAATGTTAATAGCTTCAAAATCATCTATTAAATCTAAAACTCTATGTTTGTAAGATTTCAACAATGATTTCTTACAAACATTAAAGTTTTTACTTGATTTATCACTAACTCAAAATCACCATAAACTTGTAACATACTAATTCCTCTCTTTCTGGCCCATTGTAGGCCATGAATTAATGCTTCATATTCAGCTACGTTACAAGTACATGAAAATTACAGACTTAGAGATGAAAAATACCTTTCATTTGAAGGGGAAGTAAGCATCAAACCTACACCTTGTCATTTTTTGTTCTTTGCTCCATCGAAATGAAGCTTCCATAAGCCTTCCGTTGTATTTTGTTTTGGACAGCAAAGGGAATAGGTGCATTTTCTTCATGCAAACAATAAACACCAAACAAACCTTCTTCTACTTCCTTGAAAGGATCATAAGCATGTTCTTCTTGAGTTTTTCATCCATAAACAAGTTAGAAACACCATATAATGTAGAAACATGTGTTGTGACATCAAAATCAATTTGATCTATGGTTGCATAATTTTCTACAACATTTGAAGCATGAGGTTCAATATGAAATCTAGCTAAAGGATCTGAATTAACTGTAACTTTAGTTCCATACCTTATAGTGAAGAACAAAAATGACCAATCTAAAGAAAGATAACCTCCTATATTTTTGTAAAATATCTTGATAAACATAAAGCAAAATAGGGAGGTAGATCTACAACAGTTACATCTTGTAAAATTAAAACATTGGGACAAGCATGTAATGTTACCTCCAAATTTTTAATGACACCAATTGTGTTGGTTTTGTTCCATCAAGCTGCAATACACTCTTTTTTGTTGGTTCATACTACAGGCCTAATTTTTCTACAATTGCTTTAGGCATAACTGTGTTGTTTGCACCACTGTCAACCATGCAGTTATGAACTAGATGATCTCCAATAATAAGAGAAAGATAAAAGGGTGGTGGCTTTTTAATATCATGAGCATTAAGCACCTTTTGTACCATCCATCTAACATCTTTCATACGATCTTGATCAACTATACCAAGGACCATATCAACCTTTTGAGCTTCTTTCTCTGTTGGTTTTAATGAAATCTACAACTTAGCAAGCTCTTGAGCAAGTAAATCTTGTTGTCCTGGCAGATTTAAAGCATCCCATGATGAAATACTAATATTCTATTTTTTCATAACCTCAACAACATTAAAAGAAACAACAGTTTTAGAAACAACTTCTATAGTTTTAGCATAATATTTAGCAAAAACTGATCTACTTTAAGAGCTTTTGAAATCGAGGTATGAAATATCTTCTAGGATCATGTTGTAATTTTTTCTATTGCTCTTTAGAGCTGAACAAACATTTGTTTTCTATTTTTTTGACCTGACCTATGCTTGATGATTTTTGGTAACCATAGGTAAAATAGGTATTTGTTGTTGTTTTTCTTCATCTTGGTCATTTTTCTGAGACCTAGTTGTAACAAGCAATAAAATCTTCTTCACCAAATCTTACTAGATTCTTTTCGGTGGTTTTGACTCTTAGCTTCTTGCTTCCCACCCTCATTTGAGGTGTGTGGAATGTTTCGATTGAGTTTGTGCAACAAGGCTCAAATTCAAGAATGCATTTGGATAATTAGAAGTTGAATGAGGTTGATTACAAGGTGGAAACCACTCTTCTGAGGCTATATTGACTGGTACAAGGGCACTAGATGAACTAGGAGCTTTAGGATCAAATTGCTTTGGCTGATAAGGCTACCTATAATTTTAATTTTGTTGGTATGGATTCCTATTTTGTTGATAAGGTGTTTGATAAGGTCTGTTAGGGTTGGGCCATTCTATTCTCAATTGATGTCACTTTATTCCCAAGTGTTTGCAAGGCTTTGAGTACTTCATCTAAAGGTGCTGCAATAACATGCTCTATTATGGTAATAGGTTGTGAACAATAGGTGCTAGATCTACCATAATGGGCATAGAGGGCCTAGAGCCAATTTACCATCTTGAATAAGGTTGTTTTTAGCTCTAATAGCAATGTCATAAGCTGTTGGAAGTGTAGTTCCTCCCATAGACTGTATCATAGCTGAAATATCACTATTTAAGCTCTAAGATAGTATAAAAATGCATGATTAGCTTGAGGCTTAACACTTGGTTGGAATTCTCTCCCAAGTTCTAGAAAATCTGATATTAAAACTAGCCATAAATTCATGAGGAGCTCTCTTGATTGTGGACAAGCTGCTCTATGAGAGATAAATGGTCAAAATTGTCTTGAAACTGCTTAAGTAACTGATTTCCCAATTCATCCCAAGTTGTTATTATCCCTACTTCTAAAGTTCGGTACCATTGCAATGTTTTTCCTTTAAATGATGTAGCTAAAATTCTTAAAGCTACATCTTCATGAGTAATATTATGAACTTGAACAAAGGGTTGCAATGTCTTTAATATGCTCAATAGGGGTAATATGATTTTCACCAAGTAAATGAGGGTAAACATTTTAAGGCAAAACATGGTATATCATGATAAATAAGAATAATCAAAGGGCTTCCATTAGTGAAGGTAACAAAATTTCTAGGTGGTGGTTGAGCCATTGGAATAAATGGGATTTGAACAACAAGATTAATATGTGGTGAAGCAAGTGGAGGAGGGTTGCCAAAATTGGGCCTGTTATAGGGTAAGGTATTGCCAACTCTTCTTCTTCTTGTTGAATTTAAGGCAAAGAAATAAAATTATGAGGAAGACCTCTTACCGTTGATCTTGTAGTCACCTTAGGCATGGAACATGCTACAAAAATGGTCTGAAATCAGCCTTACGGAGTCGCCAAATAATTTTCTTTTGATTGTCAATGAATATCTGCAGCTTTGTCCTTCCAAAAATTTTGTTTTCTTTGCTTTAAATCTATTTTAACTTGCTGAAAATTGCTGCAATTCTGATTTGTGTCTCACCGGGTGTGCCAAAAACTATTATCTCTTAGAAGTGCACCCTTGTTGAGAGATGATAGTAGGGTTTCTAAGATTTCTTTATCTCTCACTTCCGTAGATACAATGGAAACACCTCAAGTATGTGGGTATACCTATTGTTGAGGTGAGTCTCCGGTATCAAGGTTGGTTCCTTATTGATGTATCCTAAACTAATTTTTTGGGGTTTTGGAGTTTTAAGGGTAAAAAGATGACTGTAACTGAAATTTAAATGGGGTGATACACCAAATATATCTAGGGCTTTGACTACACGTGTATAATAAAATTGAGAACAAATTGCAAATGAAAGAACTAATGGGTTTTCGGCTTGATCCTAAGGCAAACACTTGTGTGTTGAGGAATAAATCACAACAACACAATAGATAACATGCACACTAAGAATCTAGAGAAAACACCAAATTTGCAGCAAGGTAAGATAATTAAATCGGAAATAAACATTCACAAGAGCTAATAAGAGATACACACCACTGCAAATAATTAGAAAGGTAATAAATTGTTCTCATTTAAGGACAATACTGGCACAAAATTTACTTCAGACACTCCTACATCCAAAATTCCTCCCTTGTGCCTTGTCAATGCACACAATATATAGCAAAAATAATTCACCCAACCCCTCCTAAAAATAGGATGTAGTTTTTACTCACCCATGCATGTTAATTTTAGCCTTTATCATGAATAAATAAAGGAATAAAATAACCATGCATTTTACAATGAGGCATTAATAGCCTTAGTTACAAAAATATACTTAGTAAAAGTGTAGTTGATTACTTTATTTTTAATACAATGAAAAACTTGGGTGAATAAATTAGCTAATAATAGCCCTTGCTTGTTGTACAAGTCTCCTCCAATGTAAGTGCATGCTTTTGTCTTCTTCTAGTATGATTAAATTAATCATATCTCTGTTGATGTTGACACATGTGTTGTCTTTAGCTGCATGATTAAAATAATCAATTTATCTTCATCCTTAGCAAAATTACTTCAACCATGTGGGGACCACCAAAGAGGCATGTGCAAGAAAATAATACCCTTATTTTGTGAAAAATATGGTAATTAGACTCCACTTTAATCATCATGGCTATGATGTTGACCCTCTACATTCATTCTTTTGTCTTATTCCACTTTGTGGCATGCGCATACTTGGAAAAAGGTGTTTTTTGCAAATATTAAGGTAATAGCTCACCTTTTGTGGTATATTCTTCAATGATGTGGTCCTCATTTGACTTAGTATGGGTGAATAATCCAAGGTCAAGCTTCAATAATAATCAAATTGATTATTTACTTTGGTGCATACTTTGTCTCCCTTTGAATACTCATTGCACTTTAAAAGGTTATGGGACCCTTTTGCATAGTTGATGGCATACACTAAGCTTTTGATTTCCTTTTTGCAAAAATTAAGGTTTCGAAAACCTTAGAATTTGGCACTTTCCACTTATTACTCGACCCCCTTTGATTAATCATTGACATATATATGTTTCAGGCACCCTCCATTTGGTTTTTCATCACGCCAATCATGGTGTCGGCTTTGGAATATTTGGTGGCATCATATTTTTTAGACCTTAGAAGGTAAAGGAAAATAATGATTTAATCTTTGGGGATAGCTCCTTCCCATTATGTTTGACCCTTTCATATGTCGGTGGCATTATTAACTAACCCCTAGTTAAGTTGATGGTAACTCAGAGTTTGCATTGATTGGGCTAATTCGATCCTTATTCATTGATTTTTGTACCTTGATGATCTGGACCATCGATTCCTTGACCTCAATCGTGTGACAGGAGGTTGGTCATGAGTTAGAATTTACATCATTTGATCTTGTACTATAGTGATCTTTGTCGTTGGTTTTAAACTTATGGTAGTTGGGTTGAGTTTTCTTTGTACACCATCAATCTTTGTCCTTGTTTAATCGAAGTGTTAGATTTTCTAATCTGAAGTGAATTTGGCTATTTGAATTGATAGTCATAGATTTGTGTCTTTTTTATCTCATCCGTCGGATCATGTACTTCAAGTTAACATGGTGGTTGGTTGTGAGTTAGCTTTTACATCGTTTGATCTTATATTGATTTGATCTTTGCCATCAATACTTTAACCCTGATTAATTGGGTTTCATTGCAGCTTAAGTTGGTGAGATAAACAAACACCAACCCTATCATTTTGCTTCATTTACATTTTGAAGCCATTGGCTTAGCAAAGCCCTGGAAAAAATTTTCCAGATCGCCATTGCTATCTTTCTTTTTAGCTCTGAACTTTACAATTTTGGCCTCGAGTTTGATTCTCTACTACTTTTTCCACTATGAGGTGGGTTTGAGCACTTGTCGTTCTCTGTCATTTTACTCTTTTTTGATCTATCTATGAAGATGTGGCCACCATTGTTATCTTTTCAAGCTCTAAACAAGATCTACACCGATGATAAAGATGATGCAGAAGACGAATATGGAGTAGCTTGAATCGAGCAATGAATAATAGCTGAAGAAAACCTAAAGGAAATGATGGGTTTCTTCTATACTCTTTTTTCTTTTATTTTCATGTCCATGAATCTTTTATTTTAATAACCATACATTACATCCCATGGCTTGTGTGGGAAACATTGAATTTCCTCATGAATAAATTATATTATTTTTTAATTGACTTGTGTACTTCCTTTTACTTCCAGATTGTATGATATGTAATGATTTTACAATGAATTAAACACCTCAAAACATACTTAATAACACTTAATTACAGGAAATGATCAAATTTAAAATACTTTTAACTTAAAAATGAACTCTCATCCACGCAAACAAAGAACTATGTTTTTTTAGTCCAACTCCTTAGTTCTATAGCCATTTCCACCCTCCTCAAGGTTGTACTTTAGTTCTTCAGAACTTTTATGAAAAATTGATGAAGGTGAACATAAAATTATAAGCATACGTGAGGTGTTGCAATTCTCAAACAAACAGCCCATATAGCTACATTTTACTTTGTTGATCCACTTACTGCAACCTAAAACACTATGAAAACTACATAACTTCCCCTTAGTTAGGACCATTTCTTCAATGCCTTCCATTGAAAATAAATTCTAGAGTTGCCCATTTTTGTACAATTACAAAAATTGTCAACATGTGGGCTCCTTCCAAGGCAAATTGAGCCCATTTGGCCATTTTTCCCCTTTTTCTCCCTCATCTTTTATGAAAATTTCTTGATTATGTGAATGGTGTTAGGATGTGGGCATCCTCCATGATTTCTTGGATATTTCTTTTCTTATATTTTAATTTGGGGTTTTTGGGGTGTAAATTTTGGAGATTTTAGATTGGTTAAAGCATAGGTGGAGGGTGACACTTGTCACCCTCCCATTTGGTCCTTTGGTTTTCTACTTTTCTATATCATCCCCTCTTGTGGAAGGGATTGGGGTTACTTGCTTAATTTTTTCTTGCTTTGGGTTTGCTTATGGGAGCTTGTAAGGAGAAGGAATTGGATTGTGGAAGCTTGGATTGGAACACTTGCTAAATCTTGAGGTAGAATCTTACCTCAAATTTTTCTTATTTTAAATGGTTAAAATTGTGTTGTGTGGATTGGAATTGGTTGTTCAATTTTCTTGTATTTTGTTTTTCCCATCCAATCTTGCATGGGTTGGATTTTGGGCATGTGTGGGAAGAGGGAATAATCCCCTTTTTACTCACCCTAATTCTTGATGGACAAGCTTGAGGGAACTATGGTTTACCCCTTCATTTGGTTTGAAGGGCATGGAGGGATAAGGGGAGAATTTATGGAGAGATAAGGAGAGTAATATGATATCTTATGGAGAGATAAGGAGAGTATGATATCTCATAGAGAGATAAGGAGATGGTGGATTACTATGGTTAATTTGGTTCTAAATTTTCCAATTTATGTTCCCTCATTGAGAAGTTTAGTGCTTCTCAAATCTTTGATTGGGGTGTTACTCCTATGTATTATATCCTTGATTGTGTTTTGGTGACCTTTTTACACTGCTGGTTTGAGGCATGCCCCTCCCTCTTTCCCATGGGCTTGGAGGGAGGCTAGCATGTCCTTTTGGTCCACCTTAAGGCATGTAATGATGCCTATAGGTTGGGAGGTAACAGACTTGTTTCTCATGGGTTTTGGAGTTGCTTTTGGATTTCATGGAGCTTGAAGAAGGATCTTTAAAATTATAAAAAAATTGAGATTTTTGTTTTATGCATGGAGTTACATTCATTGGAAATTTGGGCATGTTGTCCTCCTGTGAGGAGGGCTTGTAATGCTTGCATTTTAAAGTTATTCTTTTCATTATGTAAAGAGCATTATAATCTATTGTAGTTGTTATGACCCATAATTTGAATAGGAAAAATCATGGGTGGAAATGTGGAACTGCAAAATGTAAAAGATTACTTAAAGTTGTTGGTTAAAAATATCTCCTTTGTTTCTTCTTTCTAGTATCTTTATTTTAGAAATGGTTAACTCAACTTAGGAAGTAAAATAATGTTGAATGTTATGAAAAGGAATTTATCCTTCTCAATCTTGGTTTAAATATGGAATTTGTGCACCTTATTTTACCCATAAAGTGATTCTAAGCTATATTGAGTTTGTTGCTTATGGAAATTCCATATTTCCCTGTATTTACCTTGGGCAAATGGAAAAAAATTATTTTGTTGGTTGTTGTTTAGTGGAATGGAAGGGTTGTTATTAAATATATAAGTTATAGCATCTGCGTATCCTTGTAATTCAATGTTAAAATTTTCTTATGTATTGCATTATATTCTCGTTAAAAATATGACTGTATTATATCTCTAATAAAAACCAAGTAAGTTAATTTATCTTGTACATATTAAATAAATCATCTTTGTTCAAATATATATATATATATATATATATATATATATATATAACTTAGCTAAGGTGGGCATATAAGTAGATCTGGAAATGATTTCCTAAAGAGTGTGAAGGAAATAATAAAATAAAAAATAAAAAATTAATAAACCAATCTTGCTTCCTTTTAGCAAAGAGAATTGTTTTCATTAAAAAAAATGTGGAATATTAAATCATGGCTGCCCCTCCGGTAAATAAAAAGAAAAAAGAAAGAAAAACCCTACAAAATAAGCTTGAATGGAGCCATTCTTAAATGCCCCTCAGGTAGAAACCCTCTCCCAAATCCGCAAGAAATCTACTCCAGTTGTGAGCATAGTCTCTACATTAATATAAAATAATAGACTAAAACAAAACCCCGCAAAAAAAAAAACTTCCATGGTTATTATGTGGGTTGAGATCCTCCCCAAAATCAACAAAATAAATAAACTTACATATCCATTGAGAAAACACAAAATAATGAAGGAGATTAATAATTTTTAAACCCCGAAAAATCCAACGATTTGTGTGCAAACCAAATCTGCATATCCAAATCTAAATGGAGTGGATAATCCTCCTCTAAATCTCTTATTCATTCACATATCCATGAGTTTTCCTTCATTGCATAAAACAAAAAAAGAGAAAACTAGGGCATTCAAATGAATCGGAAGAATAGAAATCAAAGAATAAATTTAGGTTTGATATCTATATCCTAATTTTTTTAGGTTTAACATATCTAAAAGTGGAGATTAAAACAAATTTAGGTCTGATTTAATTAGATTTTCAATTAGGTGAAAAAGGTTTTTTTAAAACAAATGTATTACTTTGGATTTTAATGAGAACATGAGTATACCCTATGGGTATCTTTATCGGGAACTTTATATTTAAATGTTAATTTTGGGAAGTGACTTAGGTGGTGTAATAGTATTGTTATTAAATAAATTGATTAATTAACTTGAATCACGATCGTGATTTTATCTATGGACTTAAGTAAGAAACTTATTTAATTCTTTTTGGAATAAATTTAAAACGGGTCAAAAATTATTTAATTGGTGAAAAATTTCAAATAAACCTTGTTTTTTTGTCTTATTTTTTGTCCGAGTGCGATCGTGAATTGCTATGGGCCTTTCAAATCTTTACGTCCTTCACGATATATTTATCGTCAACACTTATAAAAATAATCGTAACTCGTATAACTTGTAGGAGCGGCGCTAAACCGACTTCTTGTCCCGAATGGTCATTAATGTGATGTATTAACGATATGAAAATTATTTTAATTCTCCTTTTCGCTTCGTGATTGCGGTTTGAAGCCGCTTCACCATATGTGCGAATTAGTCCTATTACTTTTGTTACGGGTAATCATAATTTTCGTATAAGTAATTCAAAAAAAATATTACCACCTTTATTATTTTTATTTCATCTTCAATTAAAATTCTTGGTTGTCTTTTTTCATTTTTTTGGAACTCGCACTAAGTGGGCGTGATAGTCCGGTCGATGATGACCCGCATGTACAAAAGTAGGTAAAAGGTGACTGGGAGGTAATATCTTAACAAAGAAAAGAAATATGTAGGCTCGCAAAGGTCCGAGTACAAACTCGAATGTAGCAAAGGCTTGTGGGTCTTTGGAAGATGATCTCGCAAAATGATCTCTCGAGATAGAAAGGCGTAGAAAAGGATAGAAAATAGTGATTTGGTTGAGATATTTGACAAACAGGACCTGGTTAATGGTGACCAGGGGTGGTTTGATGGTGAATATAGCAGAGTTAGATAATTTTGAGGTCAAAAGGATGAAATGAGAGACCTGCAAGTGAAGATGTTGGAAAATAAGGTCGACATTACTGAGACCTCGAATGTTGCGTGAAGTTGATCCAAACCTCCAAAATTTTAGATTAAACAAGATAGCAATAGATAGCATAAATATCAATGTAAAACTTTCCATAGTTATGCAGATGATCAAAACAAGACTCCAAGGGCCGCAAGAGGATTGTTGGGATGCTCTAGTTCGATGGTTGATTCGCAGAGTGCAAGAAAGAGATGAGTGATTCTGTGTGTTTTCTCAGTGTTGCTTTTGTAAAGAAATATCTCGATTATAGGGTCATGGTGACTGAGTTGGGTCGCTAGTGACCACAAGGAAACTTTTACCAATGTGGTGGATTTTTTGTTCTTTCAGTCAAGATTTCATGTTTTTAAGGAGGGAAAAAGCGCTTTAAAGCTTATGTGCGGGATTAGGTTGTTTAGGGATGAATATTGGGTAGTTAGAAGATAGGGATGGGTAGAAAAATAATAAGGATTTATATTTAGGATAAAAGTGTCCTAAATAGCAAGTTGATTAGGGCAAGCAAAAATTAATAGATTAATAGGAATTAATTAATTAACGTGAATTATATGATCATAGGGTAATAAGTGGGAAATTTATTAAATCTGGAAGGGGATGGATTTAATTAAAGGGGGACCTACATAGGACCCTAGAAAATATGTGGACATGGGCAGACAAAGGTAGAGATACTGAATTTAGGTGTATACATTTGCCCCTTTTTGTTGAGTGGTGCGTTAGCAAGTCATGAGACAAAAATAGTGAGAGAAAAAGTATGATGTAGATTGATGAAATGTTGATGATGAGCTACCTCTCAAATAGGGGATCGATGACGCTAGGGGAAATTAATGATTCCTTTTAAAAGGTAGATAGTGAAGGGTGGGTGGGTGAAGAAAGATGGGTAAAAGGATAGCGTAAGGCAAGATGCCCCAAGAAAAAAGGATCGCAATAAAAATGAAAACCATGGCGGTGACTCCAATATCACATCGGTAGAGGGACAATTTTGGTCTCAATGGAGATGGGCAACAATGCTCTACATGTCAGCGAGTGGGTGAAGATCACTGCAAAATGGAGAGAATCTAATGGGAAATATCTCAAATGGATGTAAGATGAAATGATCATGGGGTCATATGCAAGCATCAAAGTATGTGCAACTAAATGTGAAAATTATGTGAAATCCTTTGTACACGAGGAATCGAGTGAAAAATTATGCGTCTGCAAAGGACGAGGATGAAAATAATGGTGCCCCAACACAGACACAAGAAAAGGCCGAAAAGGTGAGTAGTGAAATAATATGCCCCAAGGGGAAGATAAGTATGGCCATGAAGGTGGAATTTTTATGCAAATTGGATAAGATTGAAAAATAAAATGCCCAAAGAGGGAGTAAGTATGGCTATGAAAGTGGACTTTGAGATCACAAAAGGATAGGATCAAAATATTGAAATAGAATTCCCTAAAGGGAAAATAAATATGGCCATAAAGGTGGAATTTGATTTAACTAAGCCCTAAGGCATGTTGATTTTCCCCAAAACACGTCGACCCAACTTGGGTCGGCATCAACTAGGGTTGGGTTGGCTATGTTTAGGGTTAAATGGATTTTGGAAGAAATTTAATGGATTTGGATTGGATTTAGGATTTTGAACTAATGTTGTCATGTTTTGTTTGTGATTGCAGGCTAGAGAGACCCTATATTTGAGAGACAAAGTGCCTACTCTATACGACCATATTATAAGAGATATCCAAAGGGGATCACTTGGCTATAGTGGGGTTAGGTGGGTTCAGACATTATCAGAGGATCCCATGAGATGTGGGGTTGATGATCACATTGGTAGAGAGATGGGACTGGCAAACTGGTACCTTCTAGTTTAGGACAGGGAGATGACCATCACCCTAGAGGATGTGTATAGGATCTTGATATTTCCTATATAGGGGAGAAGATAGTTCCCATCACAAATTGATATCGGACGTATGGTTTTGACATAGATATTTGGAGACAATGCGCCTTATATCGGGTTTTATTCATGGGTGTTTTCTTATGAGATGAGGTATGAGGTAGGCGTACCTCATAACCGATTGATCTATTTGGTGATGATGGTAGTTTTTAACTATTCTTTGTCGGACTCGTATGGATCTTAGTTTCCATGGATGCTAGTTGGTGTAGTGGTGGATATAGTTGAGCACTAGACAATGTTCTCTTTTGGGACTTCCTTGCTAGCTCAGGTATACCATGAGTTATCAGTGTACATGGCAAGCAAGAGGTCAGGGTTGGATGTAGGATTCTTGCTTCACTACTAGGCCTACGAGCACATTGTTGTCATTCACCACCAAGTGATTCCATGGGTCATTGGGGATCACTAAGAGATATTGGTTCAATTTTCAGATTTAGGGTTGACTAGGCCTTCAATACGGGGGAAAAGGAGTGGATTGGTATATTGATTGGCTTACGGAGTAAGAGACTAATTAGATTAGATAACAATCAGTATAGGGATTTCCCTACATGGCCAGGGGTAGATGTAGAGGTGTCTAGGATGAGGTGAACACAGTGGGTTCTGGGGAAAGGGCCGGAGATGATCGAGGTCATTCAGTTTGATTGAGTGTGATTACATTTTGGGGTTATCCAGACTATACCACATGCTCCTATTTTATATAGGTAGGAGGAGGTTGACAGGGAGTTTCGAGCCTGTTATGGAAGATCCATTAGAGGAGGAGGTTGTACCATGGGATGATGATGATGACATAGGATTCGAGCTTGATTTTTGATTAGATGACTCGCTATCCGGGAAGCTAGGGTGGCTATGGAGGGAGAAGGGGAGGAGGTAGAGTAGATGGAGAGGGATTTTGAGGCATCGGTAGATCCGGGAGGCATAGATGGAGGAGTAGGAGGTGGAGAGACTAAAAATTTATCATGGATTTACTCGAGTTAGATCAGATGAGGGTGGAGAGGGACACCACGATCTAGGATAGAGATCAATATTGTTGGCATACGGAGGTCTATAGGATCCGTTTTAGAGATCTTGCTACCATAATGGCTACCGAGGTTGTAGGTGGAGGACATGAAGCACCATAGGGAGGAGGAGAGATGACACCTTCTGTATGATCTTGATTGATACATACAAATCCTTAGCCATGGAGGCTAAGTATTATGAAGGGGTCATTATCGAGAAGTTGTCGAAGACACTCACATACTAAAAGCATCTACAGAGGAGAGTGGAAGGTGCATGTGGGACATCAAGGAGTACAGTGAGTGTGGCTCGGCCGCATCGAGGATAGGGCCATGGTAGAGGTGATGAGGCCGATAGAGAGAAGGAGGGACCTGTCATGTAGGGGAAAGATATTAGGCTCTCTAACATTCACTTTTTTTGGTTTTACTAATATCTCTTCTTTGAGAGAGCCCTGTTAGAGGGTAATGATGTATTGATATATCTGATTTTGATATATATGTGATATCATTTTTTCATGATTTGAGTATGAAATGATTTAATTTACTTGGATTGTTAGATTATGATGTTGGATATGATGTTGTGCTACTTGGGATTTTTATATGCATGGATGATTGATGATGTGAATTTTTGTATGGTTAATGAGGATTAGGATTACATGTTCGTTTTGAATTTGATCATGGTAATGAGATGAATGGATAGAATGTAATGTGGATGGAAAATTAATGCAGATGTGATTATCGATTAATGTAAGTAAATATTGATGTATTTAGGATAGATAGATAGATTGATAGGTGATTGAGATAATGAAAGATGTGTTTAATCATGAATCGAGATAGATGTGAAAAGGATTGGGATAGAACGCAACCAAATGATGGAAATATATAGGTACAAACAACATTACATCATATCAAGGAACACACGAAGAAAGATGCCTCTAATTACATTAGAGGTAAACAAGAGGGGATCTGAATAACACAAGGCACATGCAACCAAAACATGTGTTAGAATGTAACCAACGTCAGTTAGTTATATCAAAGATCATAAAGAGACAATGGATGGAATGAACTCATAGACCTAATTTCGACACAAAAAGGGGTTTTAGATGTAACTTGTATGCAGGAAGAGGGTTCTTCATTAGTTATGTTCCCTAAATATATGCCCCAACTCTGGGAAAGGGGGAATAGAAATGCTAGAAGAAATTTGATCAATGTGGGAAGCTTTCTTAGGATGCTAATAAAATGGAAGTCTGATCAATGCAGGAAGCCTTCAATGTCATAATAAAAAGAGTAGCCATCCTTCAAGGGTATGGTCTACTTTATACATATGTAATATGGATGGAAAAAGATAATATATATTATATCCATCCTTTGAGGGATCAGTCCATTTCTTTTTTTTTTTGACTTGACTTTTTTTCTTTCTCTCTCTTTTTTGACCGAATAGTTGTCTTTTGAGGGCAGTCTATTTTGAGTTCTTTGAATTTTGATTAGAGCATCCTTTGATTTTTATTTTTACATGGGGAAGAGTTGGGAATAGCTAAATAGACCACGTAGGAGGGGACAATGAATGTACAAGAGACACCGACCCTTTGCATGGTTCCAATAGGCAAATGAGAGGGTGATGGATGTAATGATCATGGAGTTCTCACAAAAAGGGAGAACCCATCCATAAGGAATATGATACGAGAAAATCCATGGTGCTTATATTTAATTTCACATCTAGGGAAGTGAGAGATGACCATATAATTCCAAATCATTACAATGAAAGATGGACGAGGCTAATGATGGAGGGATGATTCAACGATATGACCAAGAACTCATCGGAAGACATGTTTACAAAGAGAATGGTCACAAGTGCAATGCATTAAGAGGTTCCACTTCTAGTTTACCATCAAGGAGGCCAATTGATAGGCTCTAACCGATACATATGTGTTATAATGTATTGTCCAATCCAGTTAGGGGAAAACTTTCCACGTTGGCTCCTTTCTAGAGTAGTGACATACTAATTTTATTTGAGAATGAGATCACTGACATTAAAGTCACATTATTTGATGTGATTTTTGTAAGCATGTTTGATTTGCTTTTGATAGGCATTATGGTGTTAAAGCATGAGAAGGTGTCACTCATCTAACAACTCAAGGTGTGTTATATTTTTTGGCGATAGTATTCATCAGAGATGAAGTTGTGAAGGGACACACACAAAGATGGAATTTGAACTTTGAGAGGGAGGATGAAGACTTAATGCATGCAATTTCATTACTAACACAACATCCTACAGAGCATACCAGATCTATACTTAGGGAAGAACAAAATTAAGTATTAACCATGATGAGATCAAGAACATACTAGATTCAGATACATGCAACTAACACTTAGATCTAGCCAATATCCTCCATTGTATTAAACGTAATAAGTATACAAGCTTCATTACAATAATAATGGTATGCGTACACAACATAATCTCTATATATATATCTTCTCTCTCTCACACACACACACTCACTTACACTTACCCTCTCTCTTTTACTACACAGTTTACTACATATATAATATAAGGGTGGGGACTTTCCCTTCACCGCTTATCCATTCCCAAAATAGGTCGCATGCTTATTATTAGCCACACCTTTACAAAACTAGCCACACATGCAAGTGTGCTAACAATAGACTATTGGTAGTTAACTGACAGTAATAGATCTATTTCCGGCCTGTGTCCATGCAAAGTGCTTCATATCTGATCCTCCAAGAATAGCCAATGTGGTGTGCACACGTCTCTACCTCATGTTTGTGTCTACATGCCATCTCTAAAAATAGACCTTCATGAGTGAAAATGGCTAAGTCCCAAGACTAAACTTCTGCTCCGCACGCATGTTCTCCCTATCCATTCACGCCTTTAAATATAACCTATTTTCCTACACAAACTTCTTGTGTGCTTTCTATCAAGTGTTCTCTGATCAACATTACCCCACACTAATTTCATTGTCACCCGACAATGGTCATCTCCAAAACTGAAGTAAAGAATTGAAGAATGGAAAGAAGTAAAGAATAGAAGAATGGAAAGAATGAAAGAATGTTTTTACTTATGTAGTCTCTTGTTCTTGCAACCTGAACAACTAATTTAGGATATTCCTATTTTATTTCAGCCTCCAAGGTCTACCACTCAACGAGTGCTTCCTCTACTCTATCTAGAATATCCACAACAATAGACTCCAATTCATCTTTCATAATCTCCCCTTTTTCATTTTGCAAGACCAACACAATGTTGGACATTGCAGTCATCCTTCCTTCTAGTAAATCCATCTTTTGCACAATGAGCTTCCCAAGCTCTTCCAACCATTCTTGTGTGGTTCTTGTGTTCTGCTGCCAGGGCCTCGCACTTCTATTTAACCAATGCTAATCTTTCTACATGGCCCAATGTGTCATCCTTCATCACTTTCTAGACCTCATTGTGCTCCTCTAGGTTCTTATATTGATGAGCTCTTCTAGAGCTATACAGATGTTCAAGGCTTGGTCTTGCTTTCTTTAGTTCTTCTTGTAACACTTACAACAGTCCTTCATATGATGTAATCTTCCACATCACTAAAGCCTTTTCACACTCTCTGCCTCTTGTGTTGGATCCTTTGGCACTGGCATGCGCAGAGGTTCATCTTCAAGCACTAGGTCCACTAAGGTACTTACATAGTGTATTTCCGAAGGAAACATCTTTGGTACCTTTGGTTCTAGGTGTGGCCTAGCCTTCATAACATTATCACCAATTTCCTCTGCGAGGCTGATAAATACAACATTTTTCTTCTGCGCCAAGTCTCTTTCTTGTGTTAGGTGTACTATTTCTCCATCCTTAGTTTTAATCTCTTCCCTGAGCACCTAATTGTGGCAGCCTTGTCCATATTCCGCCTCGCCACCTCTGTTGAGACTTTCACTAATGCATTTCTTACTTGTTCATCTGACATGATAATAGGCTTTACCATCATGTGTCTAGCCTGAGGTGTCTTTTTCAACCTCCTTGATATGCATGACTCCTCACACACATCAAAAAAATTTGGCTCATCCATGTGTGTGTGCATGGACCATGATAATTGCTTCCTTGTGTGCACACATAGCCATATCTTCATCCATTAATTCCCAGCCATATAAGTCCTTTTGTGATAGTGTGCTCTGGAAATGGCATGGATAATTTTACCTACATCCTCTGCATAACCCATGGCTGGTGGAATGTGCTCTCCACTTGTTCTTCTAGACCTTGGCTACTTAGGAACTTGAGCCTCCAGATTTGGGACTTGTGCCTCCATGTCCTGAGTAGTCTCTTGTAACTGTCTCATTTGTTCCCTTTTCCTCCTCTTCTCCTTGCTTCATTTCTTCATCTTTCTGTTCTTCCACATTCTCTAGAGGTGTAGGAGAATTAGGCACACTTTCCTCTTACTCTTCCACCTCCTCATTCAACTTCATCTTCCTTCATCTTTGCGTTGTTGTCTCCTTCGTGGAGAGAGTTTGGGTGATCTGCGCACACCATTTGCGGAGTAGCACCTTGAGTCCTTGTCCTCTTGAATACTCTCTTGAATCTGTGCTCTCCTTGGATTGCATCTAAGTCCTCCTCATCCCCCTCTTGTGGCTGAGGTGGTGTAGTGGCATGCTCAACTTCATCCTTGTTCATAGGATGTCTTCTACCTCTATGCTCCAAACCACCACTATCCTCGCGCTCATCCTCTTCATCGTCGACATGAATAGTTTCTGTGGGCTTGGGCGTTGGAATATTTTCCATTGTATGTTGACCCTTTGGTGGTGTTGGAAGTGCGAACTCATCTTCCACATACTTGTTATTCTCCAACTTGGGCTTCAGTTGAAGGTACACTAGTGCTGCTCCAACATCTCCCACAACCAAACTTACTAGTTTAATGTTCAATACATCTGAAATAAGCCTTTCAATATATGCACCCCACCCTGGATACACATATTTCTTCCTTAGTGTGTGGTAGTCACAATCTACCTTGTCCACATTGAACATGAGGCACCACGCATCTGAGAACCTGTGTACTTGATGCTTGAAGTACCTTGCTGTGAAGGCATATGGTAACTTACACCAAGGGCTCCATGCTCCATCCTTCATGGTGAACCGTGCAATGTAAAAATGTTGATATACAACAAACTAAACTTTCTTTCCAACCACCGAAGGTAATTCCTTGGGGATGCACCATTCTTCTTCAAAGGCCACGTGGAGCCTATCATACCACTTCTCAGCCCTTTTCTTGACCTGTTTATGTCATGGATCCTTCACACAAGTACTTTTTGAAGCATTCTGCAGGTGACTTGTGCTCCATGGGATACTCCCATATCTTCTCTTTTGGTCCATCAGGTACTCTGATCTCCATGAACACCAATGACAACAAAACAGCTCCAAAGCTGATCTTTCCTCCTGTGTGCTTCCTCAATGATTGTTTCTACAATGTAACATGAAATGTTGTAAACTACCCCTTTAGACATCTTTTTAGCAATGTGCAACCACATGGTATTCACTTGTGACCACCTTTCCTGGTCATTTAGCTTTGTAACGAGGTGTGCGGCTGCTTGCACAACTGGATATTTCTTCAATTTATCAATGTCCATGCCACGGACCCTTTGTATACCCCAACTCCTTTTTGGTCTCCAATATTTGGCCTTGTCTATTAAATCATCCCTCAAATCTTCTCATGTGCCCTTCAATCCCATTACCATGGAGATGAGCGCAACTGAAATTCTGACTCTGCATCCTGTAAAGTAGAAAAATCTTCATGCACTCTTGCTCATGAGCCACTGGTACAAGGGCTCATATTTCTTGAAGTAAGGGAGTTCGTATAGCTGGTAAACTCCAATCTTCTTCAAGATCTTCTCACCAGCATCATCATACACCGGCATGTCTTCCGTCATGCATTTATTTGTCTTTGTGTTCAACGTAAGGCATCAAGTTCCTTTTTATTCTCTATGGTACGGTGGTTGTACTCACTCACCTTGCTTTTTCTTATGTGAGAATCCCACTCCTAGGCCTACGATAACCCCCTCTGGATATTGCATTTTAGAAAAATTACTTTCGGAGCCATCTCCTCTTCTTCTTCGACCACCTTCTTCTTTCCCTTCACTCCTATTGTAACTACTTTCTTGGGTGCCATTTCTACCTTGCAATCCTTTATAGATACTCACCTCTTGAATTCTACAACATGTGAATCAAACCCTAGCTCGATTCAACATGCCCTAGGTGAAATCACGTGCCCTCATTCCTCTCTCTATCACCTTGCTTCACTCAAACCCTTCACCACCGAGGATGCAAGCTCTTTCACAGATCTCTTCATCACGACTAGTTACACACCTCTCGCACCTCAATTTGATCACTCGGCTCTTTGCACTTAGCTCTTTTTCAAATACTCTTAATCGCAAATGGTAAAAATGAATTCACATCCCATCCTTATATAGATTTTCAAATTTTTGATGCATTCATTTCTCCTTCACCTACCAAATATCCTCTCATTAATTGATCAATTTCATCCTTTCCACGCATTACATCTTCGCGCCCTAGCTATAACCTTCTAGTGTACACCTTCCTACCCTTTGGTCACAGACTTCTCTTCAGCATGCTTCCTTGCACCCAAGTACCTTGTCATTGCACCTTCCACTGGTAGTTGTTATGCCTTCCTCCACTTACCTCATGTTATATTATCCCTTCATCCATCTCCATCTTTGGTCACTTTTTAGAGCAATCTCCACTTAAATAGCACCCAAGTGGCACCCATAGCAGTTTATTCTTTCCACCTTTCAGTTCCAGTAGTAGTCCTGTACCTGATATCAACAACCACCACCCCACACTAAAAATATGTGCAGTCCTCTGCGCATAAATATACTTCAGATTGTAATTAGCTCCATGCGTGCAAGCACGCTTATTACACAACACACCAACTAAATTGACAAAACATAACAAAAAAGAAGGAAACACATTAAGGAAATACATAATTGAAAACCTAATCTAAATGGCAATACTACCTTATTACAAACACCAAGAAGACTTATTTATAGTAGGGCTTCAGCCTACTCCCGTTGAAGTAACTGGGTAACCATTTTCCATCAAGGGCCTCTAACTGACAAGCACCTGTTTCAAGTATGTGAGTGATAACATACGGCCCCAACCAATGTACCTTGAGCTTTCCTAGATGGCACAAAAACTTAGAATCATAAAGGAGCACCATCTGTCCTATCTCAAGCTTTTTATCCTTGATGTGCCTATCATGCCATGCTTTTTGCCTGGTCTTTTCTTGCTTCTGACTCCAACGTGTTATGGCTCATCTCTCATCCAAGTTGATTAACTTTTCAATCCACTCTTCTAATGCTTTCTCATCAAGACCTCCAACGTGCAATGCAATACACAAAGAAGGTAACATAAATTCCATAGGAAGAATGGCCTCTGCACCAAACACTAACTAAAATGGTGTGGCTTTGTTCAATCATTTATATGTTGTCGATATGCCCAAAGTACTACGCAGATACTTTGTCATCCCAATCCTTTCTTCCAACATCACAAATTTTTGTTAATGTATGGCTCAAAATTTTTTTTAAAAGCCTCAATGCAGTTCCATTTTCCTAAGGATGATAGGGTGTAGTCTTATGGTGTGCAATCATGAACTCATCCAATAAAATTATGATTGTCTCATTAAGAAAATGTGTACCCCTATCACTAGTCAAACTTAAAGGACATCCATATCTTGTAATAACATTCTCCCATAGAAACTTGGCTATTGTAGCCATTGTACAGTCCTTTGTAGGTGTTGCTTCTGCCCACCTTGTCAGATAATATGTGCATGTTATGATGTAGCACGATCCATTTCTTGCACGTAGTTGGTGAAATAGGACCCACAAAATCTATAGCCCATTTCTCAAATGGTTCTATGCTCTAGTAATTGGTCTCAAAGGCATTTCATCTCACTGACCTAGTCTTCCAAGATGTTGACAATGGTCACATGCCTTACAGAATTCCTTATAATCTTTATAGAGGGTCTCCCACATAATCCAATGAGTAGAATCTTGTGCCATAACATCACCTACATAGTGGCCACTTGAAATTCCACCATGAGCTTCTTCCATAATACCCATGTGCGCTCATGTTCCAATACACAATGGCGACAATACCTCATCACGACCCAATTTGTACAAGTCACCACTAATTAACATATAAGGTGTGGCACGTATAACAAGTTGTTTCTTCTCCAAGGATTTCATTCCTTCTAGTGTCATCCCTATACGTAGAAAGACAACAATGTCCTCTAGTTCTGATGGCACATGTTGTAACCTATATAACTATGCATCGGGCATGGTATCTTCAATCACATGTGCTTCTTCTCCTGACTGTATTCTTGATAGATGGTCTGGTCCATAAATTACTTTTCCCTGGTTTGACCACAACTGTGAATTCAAATTCTTGAAATAAGAGCATCCATCGACATATGTGCCCTTGTAAAATAGGTTTATTTACCAAATACTTCAATGCCATGTGATCTATATAAAATACAAATGGTGTAGCTAGTAGGTACTGGAAAAATTTATGTAGCGCATATATCATTGACAAAGCTTCACATGCTCTAGTTGTGTAATTCTACTCTGCAGAGTCAGCTTTCTACTAGCAAAAAACAGATAGGATGATCTATAATACCTTCTCCAGGTTGAGCTAACACCACGCACCAATGGCCATGCCAAAGGCATCAACATGTACATGAAATGGTTTATCCCATGAAGGAAAATATAGAATAGGCACGGTAGTGAGTCTCTCCTTCAATGTGTCGAATGCGTGTTGTTGCGGTTCTCCCCAATAGAACATACCTCTCCCTTTTAATAACTCTTCCAATGGTGTGGAAAACTTTGGCATATCCTTTGATAAAATTTTTGTAATATCCTGTATGACCCAAAAATCCACGCACCTCACTTTGACTGGTTGGCTCTCTTAGGCCTATAATAACTACAACTTTGGCTTGGATCAACCAACAAACCTTCCTTGCAGATTATGTGTCCTAAAAGTATTCCAAATGGCGTAGAAAATATGCACTTCTTTATATTCAAAGAGATACTCAACTATCTACACCGCTCAAACATTAAGCGCAGATTGTCACAGTGATCTTTAACTAATCCATACACCATCCAATCATCTAAATATACTTGTAAAAAGTTGTGAATAAATTCCTTGAATGCTTGGACAACTATGCACGAAAAGACAAGTAGCATTCTTCAGACCAAAAGGCATTACAGTATAGGTGAAGCTACCCCATTCAGTAGTAAACATAGTCTTATCCTGATCCTCTTGGGAAATCCAACCCGATGATACCCAGAGAACCCATCTGTAAACAAATAGATTTTGCACCTCTGAACTCCTTCTAGGATTTCCTCAGTGAATGGCATAGGAAATGGATCAGTTACACATGCAACATTCAGCTCCCTGTAGTCCACACAAATCCTAATCCATCCATCTTTCTTGATACTGATGACCATTGGACTAACCCATTCTGACTCATCAAGGGGCTTGATAATTCCATACTTCAACATGTTATCAATCTCTTCTTTGACCTTTTCACAAATTGGGGTTCATTCTATAAGGTCTCTTTCTAATTGGGTGTGCACCCTCTTTAAGTTTTATCTTCATCTCCCCTAAAGATTCATGCACACCTTTAAGTTCATGGTACCCCCTAGGAAATAAGTCCTGGTAATCCCTTAGTAACTCTATGATTTTTGCCACTTTAGAGTCTGACCAATAATCTCCAATTATGGCTTCCTTAGGCTCAATATCCATTCCAATATTCACCCACTTTGTCTTCATAGGTTCATGATAGGTGCGCACGTGGTCCTATCTACATTGTCCAGTACCTCACGTTCCCCTGTTGAATGGCTTATATCTAGATTATCTACTTCTTCATCATCTACTAAATAGACCATTTTTCCTTTCTCTTTCTCAAGGCAAGCACATTGAAGTAATGTTGCATCGGCCTCTGGTTCTTCATCAAAACATGCTCCTGAGTCTTCCTCATCTAATAATTCCTGAAGGAGTTCCTCAGCCTTGGTGCTATCCCCATAGTTAAGCACTTTATGACTTTCAATGCTTCTTCCACTGGAGGCTTTGTAGAGAAGAAGTCAAATGTTTGGACCATTCCTAATTAAATTCTACCAATTTCTAGTTTCTCTATGGAGTTCTACATATACATACCAAGCACACGCATAACCTTGTAAAGTGGAATAAAACTTGTGCACCCATAGCGAAGGTGGTAAAGCTTCCTGCCCTTATATCCAGAGTCTCTCACTTCTTCGAATGTGTGTTGAGCAGGTTGATTACCGTGATGATAATTACTTATTTGGGTAGGTGCATTGCTCCTAAAGAACCTAATAGTAAGAGCAATCCCAATTTCATTCCATCCGACAAGATTATCCTGTGGACCACCCACCAGTGTGTTGTTGTCCCACATAGTGTATATGTGAGCATATCTCTTCTTTCCAGTGGATCTATCCACTACTCTTCCATGGCATGCAAGAATGCTATGGGATCCCCTTCCCCTGTGTAACAAGGTACCGAGTTGTTGCTTATCCTCCTGACACAACGTGGTTTTATGCCTCGAGAGAATATGCTCTTTACTTCACCCTACCAACTCATAAGTGTTGTGAGCCCAGTTATCACAAGAAATACTTGTAGTATCACTGATAGACTATGCATCCTCCCACTAGAATTAGTCCTTCTTTGGTTGGTTCAATCATCTCTGGATCTCGGATAGCGCATACATAAATCCTATTCAGATCTTCTTCACTTAAGGGCTCAACATAGGGTGCATGGACTTTCCATTTGTTAAAGGGATAATAACTCTTTCCTCTTTATTTTCAAAACTGATATAGCCCTTGTTGAACCAAAGATCAACATTATTTGCATAACACCAAGGATGCCCTAATAGAGCCGGAAACTATCTGACTCTGCCAGTGCTAAAACTTCAAAGTCTCCAGTGAACTTGGCTCCTTGTATGGTAATGGATGCATCTTTCAAAACTCCGATGGGAGTGGCCTTAGTCCGATTAGCCATGAACAATATATTAGAGGATGGCTGTAATGGGGGTCTTCCCATTTGTACCCATGCATCTAAGGTGAGAACATTGACTTCCACGCGCATGTATCAATCAATATATTACTCAATAGCCACCCATCCACAACAAAATTTAGTGTAATTTCCTTATCATAATCTAGGCTATGAGGTGGAAGGTTCGCATGTAGAATCTGTCATCCAGTCTCAATACTTACATGCATGGAGTGTTTCCTTTTAGCCAATCCCTTAATAATGGAACAATATTTTCCCGGCACAACATTTTACACACTTCCCTTAAGTCATCTATATCAGTTTGGACTGTCTCTAATGCTTTCTTTTGCTCTATTTTCCATGATTTCTCTTTTAAGTATCTCACCCTAAAGATTCTTAGAACTCCCATGGTTTCCTGATAAACCTCCTTCTTGATAGGTAGGATCTGGGTACCATGCATGAAGAAACTTCTTCTTTAGTGATAGTAGGTTTCTACTGCAATGTGTCCTTGGTGTGTGCCGCCTCAGCACGGGTCATGATCTTTACTTGCAACTCTTCGAACTACTGCAATCTTGGGCATCCATTGATTTTCCACAACACGTTGTATCCTAACCATACATGCCTTTTTGTTTTCTTATCTATGTTGCTTACTCAAATGCTCATATAAGTTTGGGCACTCCTCATAGCTATGGTTCTTTCCACAAAAAGAACATGTAATATTTTGAGGACATTCACTATAGTGGTTAGGAGATCCACATGTATAACATGTTCCATGAGGGAACTCACTTCTCCCACCACCATGGCCTCATCCACCAAATCCACCATGGTATCCTCGACCTCTACCACATGACCTCCTTCAAAACGCCCTTCATTCCAATCATAGCGCGCCTGATTGTGATCCCGATCCTTGATGCTCATTCTTACCCTTAGAGTTATCTAAAACTCTTATCTGTCATACACCAATATCTATAGCATCATGGATCTGTCCAATCAGCCGAAGTCCTCCGTGTCATGAGTCATGGACTTGCAGATTTTACAATAGCTTGAAATGTTCTTCCTTATCACGCATTGTAATAATGGGCAATGACTAGCATCATGGTTTAAGTGGCATATTTCACAATCCATCAACAATGAGTGTATTGTTCTATGAGGGAAACTATCCTTTGTGTGACCTTCTACTTCACAATCTATGCACCAAATCCCTGTGCGTGTCTCATGAGCTGAATTTTCTGATAGTTTCTCCAACTATTTCACCATTGCTTATTTGTGCTTCTAAAAATGGGCTCACCCCGTATCTATGCTTCCAACTACCTCAATGCGCAAGGTTTCTTCAAGTGCTTCACGCGATCAGTGTATGTCTTATGTGATAATGCCCTTCTAAAGGGTGTAATCAAGCCCCCAACGAACCATTGTGCATGTTGGCTTGCGTGTATGTCATAAGAAATCTTTGATAACAATGTTTTAAACCATGCATCATACTCTCTAACACTTTTAGTAGTGCCTTGCTTAATATCCTTGAGCGCACTTATACTCTTCTAGCTCAAACTCAGGATATGAAACTCTTTAAGGAATGCATCCTTTAAAGCCATATAATCTACGCAAGTCTGATCAGGGTCAAACTTTATACCAATTGTGTGTGCGCCCTTGTAACATAGTAGTAAATTGGCTTGCCCTACATTCAGAAGTTGTGATTCCTTTTGTGTGCCACAATATTTCACACATGTGCACATGTTCAACAACATCTTCTATGCCCATATACTCTAGAAGATGAAGAGACATTTCCATGTAAATATTTTGGGTTGGTGCGGACCTTTCCCACCTAATCCAGAACCTCCTGTGTTTCCCTACCTCCAAACCACCGAGATCCACCGAACTTGAGCTACCTATACCCCCTGATCCCGAACCTGTGGCTAGTGTTGGACCAGAAGATGTATTTCCCTATGTCCCAACAGTAGTAGTACTATAACTGAACCCGACAGTCTATGAAGCATTATTACTCTTCTAAGCCATTCCAAAATTCAGCGTGTGCTTGTATTCTATGCTGATGATAAACCTGAAAAAGTACTTCCATATAACAAAGAATTCATTTGCGCTACCATTATTGTACCTCTTATAAGACTCACTCTACTCTTCCACTTGTTAACTAGGGTGTTGACTACTTGTTGTACTAGATTTTGAAAACCAAATGCAAGGGCAAGGTTACTAGGTGGATTAAGATGCGTGCCCTGCGCCCCCAGTAGTCTTTACTTGGCGCGCTTCTATGAGGCCGAGGAAGGATCCTTGTCATGCTTTCCAAGATGGGGGAGTTCCTGATGCTCTAGCTCCACGTCTTCTACGTGAGCTTCAAATCCTTCACGAGCCATCTCTCTCCTCAATGCCATACTTTCTGCAATGGTATGTTACTTCTATCTCCCTCTCGCCTCATTATACTTAAGCCACCTTTCCTCTCTCTTCCTTTCTACCGCTAGGTCTGCCATCTTTCACCAAACCTATTCCTACCCTCATGCATGGTGAGGTTTAGTTAGCCATCGGTTTACTCTCCAGATTCAAAGTTACCATCAAGATCTTGATCACCAGTGGAATGCCTTGTAGGTAAGCTCCTCTTGGATATCATAAGAACTAGAATTCAGCTACCTCTGGACACAAATAAGTGGAAATTGAGTACTCCAAGATATAATTGTTCAAGACACCATGGAACCACGTATCCATAGCTCGAGTCCAAATCAGATCAGCATCATAAAGGGCTTAAAATTCTTCCTACATCCAGATAAGTGCATGATACCTCCAATTCCACTTAGATGCATAAGCAATCAGCCACTCATATAATTCTACTAGAAAGATAGTGAAAAATCTCTCATATAAACTATCATACATGTTCTGTTCCACCCATACGCATGCATTAAACTCAGATCCAGTGTTGAACCATTGTGCATATTCTTCCTCCAGATCATGTATCCATCTTCAATACTTGCTAAGGTCAACCGGTATGTCTTCATCATGAACCATCCTGAAAACAACTAAAAAGAGGTCCCGAATGAACAAACCAATGATGTAGCCTAGAATTCAGTAATTCAAACCAATAAGACCCTAGACACACTGGCACATCACTCAACCTAAATTGAGCGCTCACCCAAGCGCACAAAGGTACCGGTCCCTCTTTAGGGTTGTTGTTGCAGGAAGTTAGCATGATGAAGACTTAATGCATGCAATTTCATTACTAACACAACATCCTACAGAGCATACCAGATCTATACTTAGGGAAGAACATAATTAAGTATTAACCATGATGAGATCAAGAACATACTAGATTTACATGCAGAAACTAACTAAACACTTAGATCTAGCCAATATCCTCCATTGTGGATCTCGGTGTCCCCACAACAAACTTAACAAATAATAAGCTTGAGTTGTGTGTGTCTCCACAACAAGCTTAACAAATAATAAGCTTGAGTTGTGTGTGTGTTACAATACAAATGGGTTCCCTATTTATACATTTTTAGGGCCCAAAAAATATGCATTGCATATCATCCGTAGGCTAATATTAGCCTAATCCCGTAGCAAAATAAATGGGATCAAATACCCATATTGGCCGATTCGCATATGAAATGGGATTAAATCCCCATTGAGCGGCATAGCATTTGATAAGGGATAAAAATCCCATAGTGGCAGATTTAATGAAGTGGGATTAAATCCCAAAAGAGGCGGCTTAGGGTGAAGTGGGTATATCCCACATTTTGGGGCCATTAAATTTGGGTAAGGTTTAATAAACCTTACTCTCACCATTTTTCACGTGGAACATTCCACGCATGGGCCTATCCCCCCACCGCTTCATTTCCTCCTCCACGTGGAAGCTTCCACACATGACATTGCATGCCTTTACCACGTGGACATAACCCGCATGTTGGTACATTATGTGTGTGGTTGGTTGGTTTATGCGGGTTTTAATACTAATGTATAAACATTAATATGTATATATGTGGCATTTGGAAAGTGGACTTACCAAGATAATATAATTTCAACCCATACAATGTGGCATAGAAATAATTAACTCGGTAAATAGCATATATTCCACTTGTCGTCTCTCCGATAGTCAAATCGAGTGAATTCAACAAGTGGTGGCAAGCCACGTGGTGGCTTGTGGACCCACCACATTGGTGATAATACCATAGTCCACTCGGCGGCCGGCTCTCCCTCCGTAATAAAATTTGAGCCTCTTGTTCCCGTGTACCATTTTACGCTCGTCAAAGACCGGTGATCGAAAACCAAAAAACAAATCCCTTTTGCCACATGTCGTAATGCGATTGGTCCAATATTGACCATTGACGAGTTGACTTTCCCATTGTCTCGAACTTTGACCGGACATATCTAGAGCTCCCGATGTATCTGTTTGTCGCGTTCTTATAGTCATTGGAAAGCTCTTGAGATGATCTTCTGCACTTTGAAACATTTTAGGGATGTTTAGGGAACTTTTGAAAATGATCCCTGATCAATAATAGTGGTATGTGCACAACATAATCTCTATATATATCTCTTCTCTCTCTACACACACATACTCACTTACACTTACCCTCTACTCTCTCTCTCTCTTTTTACTACATAGTTTACTACATATATATAAGGGTGGGGACTTTCCCTTCACCACTTATCCATTCCCAAAATAGGTCACATGCTATTATTAGCCACGTGCCTTTACAAAACTAGCCACACATGCAAGTGCACTAACAATAGACTACTAGTAGTTAACTAATAGTAATAGATCTATTTCCATCATGTGTCCATGCAAAGTGCTTCATATCCAATCCTCTAAGAATAGCCAATGCATGGCGCACACATCTCTACCTCATTTGTGTGCTCTGCACACCATCTCTAAAAATAGACCTTCATGAGTGAAAATGGCTAAGTCTCAAAGATTGAACTTCTGCTCCACGCGCGTGTTCTCCCTATCCATTTGCGCCTTTAAATATAACATGTTTTCCGCGTGGACTCCTTGTGTACTTTCACAAGTTTTCTCTAATCAACAAATATTCATTTGCATTAATGATGGAGTGATGTTGTTATGAATATCGACAATTAATAAGACCGATAAGATCAAGACCCCATTGTGAAAAGGGCCAAAGGTTCTAAGTTGGCTGCAAATCTTGACTAGGAATGTGAATAAGATTGGAATGTTGCTAGACATTTTCACATCTCTTAACGTATTCACAGCAATCATGGTTGAGAGAAGGCCAATAATAGCCAAGATGAAGAATGCACTTAGTGACAGCTTAAGCCACTAAAGTGTCCACCAAAAATACCATCATGGACTTCTTAGATAGCACGAGGAGATTCATGGGATTTAAGGCATCAAAGAAGAACACTATCAAACCCTTGTTTATAAAGGATTCTACCAAGGATTAAATTGCAGTTAAGCGCATTGAAGGAAATACCTCTTAGCATTCTTGGATAAATTAGGGGGAATGATGGATGTGGATAAATAATCAAATATTTGGGAGTACCAAATATCCGATGAACTAGATTCAACAAGATTAACTTGGGGTAACTCATGAAATGGTCGATCACTATGATGAATGACAATAGAAAGCTTGGATTCCTCTATTGTCCAAGGAATGAGATTTTCATTCCTTAGCGAAATGATTGTTTGATTGAGAAACAAATCTGGATAGTGTAAGAATCAAGGCTTCGAGGAGAATATGGGACAATGTCGTGATATTTTGAAGAGTATCATTTTTACACTAATACTCACCCATGAATTGTTTGATGACAAGTTCGGAATCTCCATATATGTCAAGGACTTGAACACCTATGAAGGCAATGGTTTCAAGACCTAAGATAAGGGCTTTGTACTCTATCATGTTATTCGTACACTCAAAATTGAGTTTATTGGTGAGATGAATAGGAGTATCCCAAAGAAGAATGAGAATGATGCCAGTGCCTCCCCCTTGTTAACACTTGGAACCATCAAAGAAGAGAGTCATCTTAAGGATGTCATACTCATGATGAAAGTGATTGATTGATTCATCTAGGAATTGTTCATGAGGAGATGTGTAACTAGGAAGACAGGGCTTGCTAATTAATCATGGATAGCTTGGCCCTTAATGGATTTTTGAGGAATAAACTCGAGGTCAAACTTAGTCATGAGCATGAGCCATCAAGTAATGTGATTGTTGTGATAAGGTTTAGAATGTAATGTCTTAAGAAGATGAAATCTAGTAACAACATAAGTCTTGTGATTGAGAAGATAGTGTCGAAGCTTAGAGGTGGAAAATAAAAGAGTGCAACACATCTTTTCAAATTCATTGTAGCAAGTCTCACATTCATGAAGGGTGTGATTGATGTAATAAATATCCTACTCTCGACCTTGGTCATCATGATGTGCTAACATAGCCCATAAGGCATGACCAGTAGTAAAGATGTATAAATAGAAGAGGCTCCCCCTGTGGAAGGTGTAAGCACTGGTGGAGACAAAAGAAATTGTTTAAGGTTATCAAAGGCATTTTGGAAATCAATATCCCATTAAAGTCTATGTCTTTACGAAGAAGATGATGAAAGGGTTGGAAATGATTTGAAAGTTGTGAGATGAAATGATGAACTGATTGAAGTCGGCCTTGAAGACTATGAAGTTGCTTAAGATTGAAGGGGGAGGAATTTCAATGATTTCCTTAATTTTTACAGAGGTCAACTTCAATGCCCTAATGGAAATGATAAAGCCAAGGATTTTCCAGTTAGCACTCCAAATACACACTTGGCTAGATTAAGGAAGGAAAAAATGAATAAGGTGCTCGAAAAGGACTTCAAGGATGGAAAAAGATGGTCGTGTTGATGTTTAGATTTACCTAAAATATCATCAACATAGTCTTCTATTGTTTTATGGATGAGATCATGAAAGATATAAGTCATGGCCCACTGATAGGTGGCTCCATTTTTTTAGACCAAAAGGCATGACATGGTAGCAAAAGGTCCCCCAAGGGTGATGAAGGAAGTCTTATGTTGGTCTTCTAGTGTGATGAGGATTTTATTGTAACCATAAAACCCATCCATAAGGAAATCATCTCATGGCTTGTGGTGAGATCTACAAGTTGATCGATGTTAGGAAGAGGAAGTTGTCTTTAGGGAAAGTGAGATTAAGATCTCAAAATTGGTACATATACATTTTTTTCCTGATGCTTTAGAGATGGAATGATGTTGGAAACCCATTGGGGATAGTCAATGGGGATGATGAAGTTGGTAAGAAATAAGATGTTGCAAACTCTTCTTTAACAAGGAGGGAAACTCGAGGATGCATGTGGCAAAGCTTCTACTTTACTAGTTTAGCATTAGGGTAAGTGATGATATTATGGATGACGATGAAGGGTCAATACCAGGCATGTCTGAATATGACCATGCAAAATCCTGACTGATGAGAGAGAAATGTGGTAAAATACTCAAATCTCGTGTGGATCAAGAGATTGACCCACCTTGAGGATGTGAAGGCTCTAAGGAGTCCCAATATTGACGTTGATGGTGGCTTCATTGAGAAGAGTGGATGTGTTAGATGGTAAGGTCTTATGAAGATAAGAATCCTTTTCCCCCATGTGGGAAAGAATGGTGTCATCATCAGCACAGAAGAATGTCAATGGTAGAAGAGTCTTCTTTTATCATCTCTAGATGGTGAAGGGGAAGGGACCTAGTCTAGTTCTCACACTGATAGGTGACCGGTCCCAAAGTGATGGTGGAGACTAAAAAAATTCAGGAGTAATAGACATGGTGTCATCTATATCCATGGAATCATGGGATGGAGAAGATGGAGAAGGCATGTCCATGCACATCTCAGATGGTGGGATGGGGTCATGGATTTCTCCTAATAACCGAATCCAAAATTTTCATGAGGTTTGTGGCATTGATTATCAAAATAGGCCATGTGGCCCCTACTCATAATGCCCCCATGTCAAATCCCTTCCATGCACAATGGTAGAGATAGGTGTGGGTGAAGGATGGTTTTTAAGGAATCCAAAACCACTAGTATAAGGTTTGGTGTGTGGAAGATCAATGATATGAGAAGAAGGGGTGTCAAAACCACCATAGATGAGGTTGGTTCGAAGATGTGGTGGACCAAAAGGAATGATATCCCCAACATTTGGTTGGTACATGGGTGATTTTTTGGTCTACCAAGATGGTGAGGAGTGGGCAAGGTGTTGAGTGTAAGAAGGTAATACTCCCCCAATGTAATTTATCCATTACTTTATCTAGGAATCATCATTGGGAAGTTTGGAAGAAGAGATAGATGAACTAGTGGATGGTGTGGATGGATCATCCTTGGGAATAAGGACATCATTAGGTTGATAAGTCATGTTGCACATCCAAAAGGGAGGAGTGTCCCTAAGAAGTGTCAAAATCTTTCCCTCATGCTCATATTTAAGGGAATGATGGAGTGTAGAAGGGACAACACATAACATGGATCCAAGGTCACCCAAGGAGAACATTGTATTGAAATTCCCCTTATGATGTAGAAGACCTCATGGAGGATATTCTCACCAATGTGGATAGGAAGAATGACCGTTCCTAAGGTGGGAGTGAAACATCATTAAAAGTGTGAAGGATTGTCGAGTGTTTGGGAAATAGGAGGACTTTGGTATCTTAAGTTGATCAAAAGTATGTGATGGGAGGATATTGATGCTCACTCCACTATCAATCATGGACCATTAGATAAATGTGTCATTAATCTTGACCATGATAAAGAGGGGAAGATCATGTTCTTCTGGTGGATATCCAGATCTCAACATCATCAAATGAGATGGTAGTAGAAGCCACAAGTGCTCCTACAAGGGATGTGAAGGGCTGAGCTTCATCACTAGATGTCATAATGCACTTTAAGGATTCAGTGAGATCCTATCTATGGTGTGGCAAGCTTTGGATGAGCTCATAGAGAGTGACATCTTGACCGGGGCCTAGTGGATTTGTTTTACTATACTTGTTCAATAGGCCTAGGTGCTGTTAAGATGGAAACCTTAGGTGTTGAGGATGAGGTTAACTCCTTAGGAGGAGGAATAGCGATGAAGGTTTTAGCTTTCAGGTTGAGTTGTTGATTTAGGCTCATGTTGGCCAGATTGAGTGGTTACTCAAACAAAATCGATGAACAAGGGGGGATATCCTCGGAAGAATGGTCACCTAGAGGTGGGATGGCTGCAAAATTTTGTGAAGAACCAAGGGAATTTTGCATTTGGATGGATGAGGTCAAAGGTGCAGATGTTGGAGTGGAAGGAAGAGATTGATTTGGCTTGGGGAGAAGGTATTATTCCTCAATGAAGCCATGAACGATGATGCTTGGAATGCTCTGTAATGCTCAATGTCATGTCCAGGGGTATGGTGATATGCATAGATGAGTTGGGATTAAACCACAATGGATTTTTACTATTTGGATCAAAGGCCTTGATAGGTGGAAGGGTGATTGTGGAAATTCATAGTAAGTGTTGGAAAATGTCCATATGATTCTCCCAAAGCCTTAGGAGGTGATTTTTTCCTTGTGGAATGTCTTGGTCTTTGAAGAAGAAGTGATGTTTGAGATGATAAAGTTTGAGTATGTTGATGTCTTGATGGTCCAGGTTTAGTTTTGGGATAGGTTAATGTCTTAGTGTTGAATGGTTTTGGATTGGTGGGCTGAAATGTTCTTGATGAAGAGGTTGATGTGTTGGATGGTTTAGAGATAGGAATGTCAACTTTCTTGTAGGAATGTACAAGATATTTTGAGGTAATGTACTAATGGTTGTGGATTTTTTTGTAAGGGTGTGTCCTTAGGAGGAGTGACAATAAAAATTTCCACGGAGGATCTGGAGGTGGTGTCATAATTGGTATAGGCATAGGGAGAAACATTGGTTTGATAGAATCTAAGGAAAGTGAAGATTGATTTGATTGCATTGATGAGGTAGAAGAATCATTTTAAGTTGTTGGAAGTTGAAGTGTTTTCAAAATTTCTTCAAATAATAAGGATGGTGTTGAGGAAGAAGGTGGTATGGATGCATTTTCAATAGTTGATGTGGGTGCGGGTAAAATCTCTGAAAGAGGCACCATTTTAATTTTGAGGATGGTATAATAGAAAAGTGGAATGGATGTAGGTAAGGTAGCCGGATCTGGTGAAGTGGATTTGGTGAGTAATGAAGTGGATATAATAGGTAACGTAGTAGATGTGGAACCAATGTCAACTGTAGAAGTAGGTGGGAATGGTTGTTTCATAAATACTTCTAGGGAAAAATGATATGTTTGTGAATGGGGTCCTAGTAGTAGGAATGGATGTCAGGTAGATGTAGATATGATTGGTGTGGTTGTGGGGATAAGTGTTAACATGGGTTTGTAGATGTAGGAATAATATCAAAGGGGATTGATGTGATTGGTGATGAAGGAGGAGAAGTTATAGGTTCTTGATCAATGGTGTTTAAAGTGTTTATAGTATGAGCATTAGGTGTTTGGGTTGTGGAAGTGGTGGCGGCTTGGCTTGTTGGTGTATGATTTGGAAAAGGTTGTTTGAAGATGTCAAGTAGTTGATTAGGTGAAGCATTAGGATTTTTGACCTAAAGGTCACCCTAATCAATGAGCCTTTGAACCAAATCCTTGAAAGTTTTAACATTTCTCTATGTTGTGACCTTGGGTTTGGTGGTATTTGTAGTAATGGTCTTCACGATACCACATGGTTTTGGTCTTGACTCATCAACTGGTCGGATAGGTGGTAATGTGATTAGATTTTCCACTATCAACTTGTCAAATATTGAGCCATATGATTCCCGAGGGAGTGTAGTTGGGTGTCATCCGTGGGGCTTGTTGTTGAGTCCACATGCTAGATGTTGGTGCATAGAGAAGATTTGATGACCACAACATTGGCCGCTCCCTTAGATTTCTCATTATGTGTGGATGTTTTAGTGAATTCATGTTTAGGTTTGTTTGATTTTAGTTTTAAATGACCCTACTCAAGGGTGTGTGTTTTCAAGCTTGTGAGCCATGGTGAAGGCTTCATCAAAGGTTTGGAAGGATTGGATTTATAGGGTAGAGGATATATGTTTTGTGCATGAATGTGAGAAGAGATCGATGAGTTCAGTTTGTAGAAGGGTAAATGATAGTTGGTTTATAATGTCATGCCACCATGTGAGAAATTCTATGATAGACTCATCTTCAAATTGTCTAATGGCGTACAAGTCATTGATGGTGATTTTACGTGCAATGTTGATCAAAAAATGTTCTAAAAATAATTATGCGAGAGATGATTGAAGGAAAATATCAAATATTGAGGGATGTTATTATACTAGTCTAATGTTGGACCAGCCAAAGACATGGGGAAAGTGTGGAGCATCAAGTCTAATCATGTGCAATAAGGTAGCACATATGTCTAAATGCATGAAGGTGTTTTATGGATCCTCCTTATTAAAACTTGGTGAATTTTGGCAATTCCCAATGTGGAGGATATGACTTAATTGGTATGGATGGATGAATTGGCTCATTACAATTTGTTCATATGATAATGCAACTTTGGGCCCTAGGGTGGCGGCCTCAAGGTTGGCTAACCTATTCATGAGAGCATGCATAGGATCATTTGATGAGGTGATAATGGGTTGTGGTTGCACAACTTGTGAGGTAGCTAGATAAAATTTTTGGTGAGATTGAATGTGTGTGGGGGATTTCTTGATGAATGTGAGTTAAAGGTTGAGTTTGGAATGTTTGGTGTTGTGTCATGGGGATATTATATGATTGTTGAGACTAGGTAGGCTTTGATGAGTATAAGTGGGCTGAAATTGTTGTTGAAAGGGGTTAGACATTGAATAAGGTAGAGCACCCATAAGAGGAGGTTAGGAAGTGATGATATGCATGTGTGATGTGAGGGGATCATGTTGTCCAAATAGGGGATGATATTGGGGCCAAGAGGCAATAGGAAGGGTAGTGGTGATAGTTGTATTGATTGGGTGAAGATTGGGTGGAATGGACATGACTAGATGAGAATTTGGTGGGGTGGGGGATTGTTAGAAGATGAGGCAAGCTCATTTACTAAAAATTGTTGATTGGCATCGAGATTGATCTGATAAGGATAAATCTGCTAAAGTGGTGGACCATCTGGGAAGAAGTGAGTTGATTTCCTAAGGAGATAGTCTTGGAGAGCCACCGATTGGCATCAAGGAGATCCTGAAATCCAAGTCACCATGAGGGATGACTAGAGGTCTAAAGGTCTAGATGCAGAAGGAGGGGTGGCTGTCTAGATGGAATGGAATGATGGTAGAAGAAGGGATTAGTTTCTCCTAAGGTAGTGGTTTGAATAGAGGATTCTAGGTGAGAGACACTAAAGAGAGGATTAGTACTCATGAAAGAGGTAATCAAGGGTATGGATGAAGCAATTGTTGTAGTAGACATCTTGTTGAGTCGAGGTGGAACTATTTGAAGGGAATTTTGTTCCATTCTTTTGGTTGTTGAATGAGTAATTATGGGCATGAAACAAGAACAATTTTTATGCTAACTAAACCAAGAAAGTCAAGAAAATAGTTATTTTTTTATTTTTTTAATTAAGAAAATGTGAAAAATAGAAAAGGGGATGGATAATGGGGTACCTAAGAGAAGGCAATCTATGTCTAGTTTCAGTTTGTTTTGGCTTGGGAGAGTCTTAGGTGGTTTCTATTGGGTGATGAAATCCCAATCAGTCTACCGGGTAGGATGTTGTTTAGATGTGTTGATTGGTTTGTGAGTTTTGGGTTGTGTGTGAGGATTGTGAAATGCAACAAGTTAACCTCCTACTTAAACTATGTGAGCAAGAAGGATGTAAAAAAGAAAGGTTCTTTTAAAAACCAAATTGAAGTGTGATCTTTTGATGAGGACACACACAAAAGGGAAAGTACGATGCAAAAAAGAGAAAATAAGGAAAAGAGGAAAACCTGGATAAATATTTTCCTTTTTATCTAAATTTAGTGAAGAGAGATCCAAAGTGGCAAACCAACACAAGCAAGCAAGAAGCAAGTGGGGCATCATGTTGTAGTGTTAGTAGAAGATAGAAAAGAAGAAAATATAGAAAAGAAAGGATCACCTAAAGGGTGGTCCCATTGGGTGTGTCAGGAATGTTGATGTAATTTCTCATTCAATTCAAGTTAATGAGTTAGCTACTAAAGAAAGTACACAACTCAAAACATGGAGGGTTTATAGTACCTCGAAGCATGATGTGGATGAACGGGTGCTCAGTAGTTAATCTTTGTTGTAGTTGATGACTTGTAAATAAGAAAGAATGAAAAGGAGATTGATTAGATGGGATATGTGGGGGTTTCCCGAAACAATGTCGGCTCTAAGAAGTGTTACCTTCCTTTCACGATGTCAACCCCCTTTTTTTAGAAAAGTGAAGTAAAGATGAATAAAGATATAGCATGCATGTAAAACATAAGATACTACTAATTTGAGAAATGAATTGAAATTGATCTAAAAGCTGATTTGACTGAAAGAAATATAAATTAAATGTTACCTAGTCTAGGGTTGATGGTGATCCAGTCTATGTAGAAGTAGGTCGACGATGACCTAGGAGAGAATATTTGAATAGAAAAATATGATATGCTTGCCTAAAATGTTTGAGTAACTCGCAAGAAGGGTAGAGGAGGCTAGGATGAAAACTTTGGGAGATGACTTGAGAAAATGATCTGGGATAGAAAGGGAGATAAAAGAGGATAAAATAGTGATTTGGCTGAGATATTTGACAAACAAGACCCTAATTGATAGCAACTAGGGTGGGTCAATGGAGATTGGAGTAGAGTTAGATAATGACAAGGTCAAAAAGATGAAATGGGAGACCTGTAAGTGAAGAGGCTAGAAAAGAAGGTTGATGATAGAACTCTAAGTGTTGTAGAAGCTGATCTTGACCTACAAAATGTTAGATTGAATAAGATAGTAATAGAAATGATATAGATAGCATAAAAAGCAATGCAAAACCTCTTGTAGTTATGTAGATGATCAAAACAAGAATCCAAGGGCCGCAAGAGGATTTTTAGGATGCTATGGTTTGATTGTTGATTCGCAGATGCAAAATAAGCATGATGAGTGATGCATGTGTGTTTTTCTGATTTGTTGTTTTTGGAAAGAAAGACCTTAGTCTTATAGGGTCGATGGTGATTGGGCTGGGTCACTGCCGACCATGGGGAAAATTTCCCCAATGGGGTGGATTTTTGTGCTTTAGTCGGGATTTCATGTTTTTAAGGAGGGAAAAAGTGCTTTAAAGATTATGTGTGGGATTAGGTTGTTTAGGGATGAAGATTGGGTAGTTAGAAGATAGGGATGGGTAGAAAAATCATAAGGATTTATATTTAGATAAAAGCATCCTAAATAGCAAGTTGATTAGGGCAAGCTAAGATTAATTAATTAATAGGAATTAATTAATTAATATGAATTATATGATGATAGGATAATAAGTGATCAATTTATTAAATCTAAAAGGGGGTGGATTTAATTAAAGTGGGGCTAGATAGAACCTTATGCATACGGGGAAGAAAAGGGTAGGGATATTGAATTTAGGTGTCTACATCACCCTTCTCATGCACAGTAAGTTTTACATTTTCCCCACCCATGTAGGTCGAGTCTTTATATAGCCTCCATTACATCATCTACATCCAACCTCCCCAATTTGTCCTCATACCACTCCTCCCCATTTTCCCCTTATCCCCATGAGCGTGATTAACTCACCATCTTATAAAACCCACTGCTAACTCTATATCATCTCAAGTTACCCACGAAATCCTGGTGGCCTCACTACCACTATGTGCTCATACGCCCAGCGGTGTGACAAAACCCCACATCCATAAGAGTCCTCCTCCTAGATGTGTACATCCATAACTTGTAGTACACTGTGGAAGCAAGGTTACACCAAACACAAACATTTTTCTATGCTCTAATATATCTGCTAGTACACCTACTAGTGTCCATGAAAATCGTGCTCCACCTCGAGTCTAAAAAATCATAGCATGATATTTTCATCATAATCAAACATATCATTTTTCTCACTTTGGTGTCACCGATGTTATGGAGCCTCAATGTGAAAGGCCCCCAAACAAATGTAATGTGTGTCACCTCAGCTCCAAATAATGGATTCGGCATACCCAACCTACTCTTTGTTGTAGTAGGCTCAATTGGCTCCCTCTATATTGGCGGTCTCAAAATGTGATACACATCCTCCAAAGTGTAATTTTCATCTCACTGTCTGAGTTATAATATTCGGTCCTTGAATCCCACCTATCAATCAATTCTATCATTAGATATGTATCCCTCAACACCCTCGGCAAGGTGGAAAAATTTTCCCAATCCAAATCTTTAGTTAGGTGATCCTATTCTCGCATCACGTAACATCCCCTCTAATCTATTCATATAACATCGAGACCTGGTCTCTCAAATACAAAGTGTCTCTGGCCTCAAAACCAAGAAAACAATCACCCATCGGCATATCATCATTGAAAATCACCATTTTAATTAATTAACCTAAATTGATCCCATTGATGTTGACCCTCCTCGATTCAACACCAACTTTCCTTCGATAGACGGTGATTGCTTGATCACCACCAACCGGCCCTTCCCACCCATCCATTTTATAAAAAAAAACTAAAAATAAATAAAAATAAAAAACAAGGTTAAGATTTAGATTCTTACCACTCGTGGGTCCTCTAGCGCTTCCTTTCTCCACCGTTGACATTAATCTCTCTCAAAATCACACAAAATATTCTCTCTTATATCTCTAAATCTGCCAAATCCCATAATTCAAATAAGCCTCTTCGGTTGCCACAGTCATTAATATAAACGCATTGGTCTAGTTTCCATTTAATTGTCCCAGATCCTACTAAAACCTCATCCCAATCATAGGAAAATCTCTCATTAATCATTAACCTAAAGCCTAATCTTCCTTATTCTTCTTCATCTTGACCACTCTCCTCATTAAATCCCCCATCTTAGACTTGTGTGTCACCCATAACACACTTTGGCTTATTCTACGTATCTATCTTGCATTTTTGCACTTGTTCCATGGCCATCGATGTTTCCTTCTTGGGGCACCATTGTTCATCTTAAAATCCCACCCCATGGCCATCATTTATCCTCATCCCACCCAAGATGCATATTTTCACTTCCTCATGCTCAAATGACGATTGCATGTCGTTTTCCTCATTTATTTCCCGACCATCTAGAAACCATCATTTTGGATACTATAACATTTTTTTGGCATATTTCAATTTTTCCTTTGACCCATTGGTCCCACGTCTTGCACATCCATTCAATTGGATTCCCATTGGATTCCCTCCATCTCGGTGTGACTTTTCTTTGACTCACGGTCTATAGATCATTAATGAAGCCTTCATCATAGATTGTGTTATGATCTTACGAATTTGTTTATGAAGTCACCACCATGTTTTTGTTTTTGTTTTTGTTTGTGTCCCATAAGAAATCACCCCTTTCACTTGGGGAATTTTCCTCTCTCTTATACCACCCATTTTCTTCCATCTTCCCTCTATCTATCTCTTTCAAACTCAAGATCACCTCCCCTTCATGTCATCGATCCCTAGTTTGAGGGGGAGCACCTCAACCATCATCTCTCATCATCCCTTTTTTTTTTTTTCATTTGACTTACTTAACAAAACCACTTGATGAAAAGGGGCAAATGTAGACACATTTCTTGGCACGTTGCCCCCTCATCCGCTTTTCGCTCCTCTTTTACTATCATCTCACACATTCATCCCTCCCATCTTATTCCTAAATGCTTATTCCCCCATTATCCCTCTTAACTCTTATTTTCATCTCATTCTAAACCTAACATTATTTAACCCCCTTCATTATCCCATTTTCCACCTAGAAAGCTCATTAAACCCATATATTATATTAATCATCCCACCTTAATATTACTAATATTATTTTATTTCCCCATTTAAATCCCCTTGATTTCTCACCTACCTCCCCCTAATTTCTCCTACACATCCCTACTGACCCTAAAATAGCTTGTCACCCCCATTTAGCCATCATTACACCTCAATCCTAAAATCAAATCTAACTTGACTACTGGTCAATTGACCCCATTCATCGGTGACTCATTTGTTCACCATCGACCATATAAGTTCACCGCCACCCTTCCTCCCAAATGGTTGAAAAACCTCCAATATTTGACATCCTTGCATACTTGTTACCTTCATCCTCTTTTGTGGAGCTACTACTATCAGTTGGAATACCTCTTTGTTCCCTTTACATGCCATCATTTAATATTTGTATGTTTTTAAATTTTCTTGAAATATTCTCTTTTCCTTTTCACCTTTGTTTTGTAGGTTTACATGTTCCTATAAATATTTGTTCATCCGTTCAACCATATTTGGTCACTTGCAAACCCATCTCCCCATCCATTCATCAAGTTAAATCTAAATCCTTATTTGATTGCCTTGACCCATCTTGATTTCCATCAACCCGCCTGTGTTGATTTTTTTCTCTCTCTGCCACCACCATCTACTTCTTATATATAGCCACACCTTTATTCAAATCACTCATTTCTAATAATTTGTTTGTCTATCATCCTGATTTGATCATCTTTTCCGATCACCGTCGACCCTAGCCCGATCTTTATCGACCACCTGTCAACTCCTATATCAAAGTTGCCTCCAATTGCATCATCTCTTCTCATCTCTACCTTTGCATCAAATCCAACATTTCAAGCAAGATTTCATATATGTTTTTTCTCTTATCCTTTAATCCGCTCTATACTAGTCACCATCGATTGTACCGAGTCAGGACCCATATCATCGTTGACTTGCTCAAGTTTGGTTTATTTTTAGCATTTTCCATTATCAAATCATCCTTTCAATATATTTATAATATCATATTTGTATCTCATTTTGTTATCTATATCCTTTCATCTATCATCATTTTATCAAAATGTGGGTTGACATCCATCTTAGGAAGTTGTCACTTTCCTGGGACTGACTTTGTTAGGCAACCCACCATTATATTTTACTAATATTTTTCTTTCAACTTCTCTTTGCTATGTAGGTCATCAAGCTCACAACGAGAGAGGTTCTTGCGCCCGTTCTTTCATCCTCACCACCACATCTATAGCAGAATGTATCCTTTAACCCTCTCATAATTTTGAGTTCTTTGGTTTCTTGTATCCCTTTCGCATTAACTTGTAACAAGGCGGAAATCTCATAGAACACGAGATAATAAGGAGGATTATTGGATTTTATTAAAGATTTTTTTGCTAATATACAATTATATTTTGTTTGTTCGAGCCTCATTAGTAGGGGTAATGGTGGATTAACAAATCTTAGTGTGGATAACTTGTAGGCTCCTCACTCCAATGACCTGCACTAGATCATCTTGAATAAATAAAATATCATTTATGAGAATAATAAAATATTTAATCAATTTAAAAGCTAATGTTTTCTTATGGAATCCTCTACTTACTTCTACCGGGAGGAAGTGGACATTTTAATTCCAAAATGTTCCATATTGCAAAACCTTTGATGCGCTCACTCAAATCATTTGTAAATGGACTAGGATAAGGAGTGGAGTGTTAGGCATGAATTCATCAATGATATTTACTTTTATTATATGCGGTGGGAGTGGAATGTCATGAAAAATTGATTTTTATCCTACTGATGGTGATAATTCCAACCCCACCACAATCACATTAGAGAAAAGATGCACTTTGTCCCTAACAATAAAATTCTACAATTCAACAATTCAACAATTAGCCTAACATCCAATATTTATTTAATAAGACTTGAAGACATGCAAAATTATTGAAAACTCCTACCGAAGGTATTTTTCCACATCCACATCTCCTAAGCGGCCATCTCCCAATAAGATGGAAGGAACACTTAGAATAGGAATGGATTTTCTCTTTTAGCAATGGTGGAACCCTTCTTTTCATATTTCCCCTCTTAATAGTTTTCACCTTAAATGAAAAAAACAAAGTCAAGAAGGATTAATAATTTAAAAATAAACACATTTTAAGTCACCAATTTCAAACGCATTCATTTCCCGAGCATCCTCCTCCTTTTTTACCTTCATCATGTATTCCTCTACATTTTTTAAAATATTGGCTTAAGGAAATGTCACTTTCTTACATTAACATACAATTTTGATGGTTAATTTTCATTATTTTAACACCAAATTAACTTTATACAAGTAATATTACCTATTATGTCCTCGATTGGAGCATCAACATCATCATTGGTCATACCACCACCTTAATCTAGACCACACTATGGGATATAATTGTGATGTTATATTCATTCCACATGCATGAAATAAAAGTAAAAACATTGAAAAAAGAGTATTATTTTTTAATGAATAAGATCTTATATTATATTAAAAATAAAATCATACAAGATAATTCAACAAAAAATCAAATGGTATGAGAACATGCCCCAAATCCACGAACAAACTAGTCGATCACAGGGACAAAACAACTAAGACAAATTCATTGCAAAATGAAACTAAGACACTACTACAAAAATTTGACTAGTTGCGAGAAGCTCATGGTAATCAAGCTAGCCAGATCCAGGAAGGTCTTGGCCACTATTGGGAACCTCCCTGCTGAGAGCCATTACGGACCTCTTTTTCATTATGTTCAAAAGTGGCACAAGTGGGAAAGACATGACTAAGTGTATACATGGAAATTTATCTTATGGGGGTGGAAGACTCCACCCATCATGAGTGTGCGGATCGGGGAGCCGAGAGAACCCCATCCAAGTTGGTGACCTGAGTGGGGGCATCCCACCCTTGTGACGAGCTGGAGGTAGGGAGAGAATCTCTTGCGTGGTGGCTAGCTAGGAAAGATCGATGAGCTCAACCCCGAAAGAGTGGCGCTAGAGCGGCTCTAATGACCACCTTGAGGATGACCACCATGTGGGGAGAGCACCAAGAAAGAGAGGGTGGTTCCCAAGCCACATTTTAAGGAGTTTCGGAGGAAATTCTATAGATGCTCCACTTCGAGGGCCACCTTATTCACTTGCACTTGTATTTGCAGTAGCACATTAGAGATAACCATCAACTTATTATAAATAGAAAATTGTTGATCAACTTTAGCATGAGAAAATAAACAAGAGTTCTTTTCTTTCCAAATCCAAAAATAATTTCCCCTCTGAAAGCATGCCAAATTTGGCCAAACATGTGAGGCATCATGGGATTGTCACCTAGCATAATATATTATCAAATGAAATATTCAAGTATGAAAGGAAAAAGAAAGAATGAATCGAGTTTAGCCTTATTTTGGCCATTTTTTACCATATATTATAAGGAATCTAGTTTTCCTAGTCATCGCATCCTCCCACCATTGGGTCCAGCCAAGAAATAATAGGTGGATGATAATCTTGCAGTGACTAGGGTGAGACATTAAATTCCACACACACTTGATATGATTAAGTGTGGACCCATGTTCCATTAAGGTAGTATTGAGAAAAAAATGTCCTTTATGAAAAAAGGGTCGTCTATCTTTCCAAGTGATGTGAAATTAGATAGGGAAATGGTCCGAAAGGATGAAATCTAGCATCACTTCCATAGGAAAGGAAAATCATTTGTAAAATTTAAAAAAAAAAAAAGCTAAATTTGATAACATAGCTCTATCAAGAGCCATTTGATAACTTGATTTGATATTCCTCGAGATCAAACCAAGTAAACCAAGCTTTAGAGGTGGGTGTGTGAGAGGCGTTGGGGTCATTAAACCCAAATTTATTGCACATATAAAACCACGCATCCCTTTCACCAACTTTCCATCACAAAATCGATTTCCCATACTTATCAGAGGGCAGCTCAATCATATTAAATTCAACGCATATGACCAAATAAGCATAAGGAATTTCATTATCTATCCACCGCCAAAGATTGGCTCTTTCAACTACATCATTATAGGCATAAATATTGATTAAGCCTAAAGGATGAATTTCAATATTAAATAAGGCCCAGATGGCATGATTGGTGGGGTCAACACCATGGTTCATAAATAATGGCCATCATTTTGGAGGAAAAGGGAGATCAAACCCCGCTCTCATTCTCATGATTCTTGGTGAATGTCAAGCTATCATGTCGATGGATTTGCAAACCATATCCAATTGAAAACCTATAACTTTTACTTCCTACAAACATAACATATTTAAATTATAAATTTTAGACAAGCATCAAGAATGTTATACTTACGATTGGAGTCAGTAAGACCCCTCACATTCTAGGACATGAAATTCATGAGAAATGATGGTCGAGGGCCATACCATTCTCCTCCAAACCATCTAAGGCATTAAACTAATTTTGTAGAAATTGAGAATTATTATTCTTTAGAAAGTCCTACAACTAAATTTTCCTTCACCTGACATACTCTATATTATTCTCTTTCTCTGTAAATTCCACACTTGTGTGCTAGGTTATGATCATGGTTGGTCATGGGTGGCGAAGGAATTCGGGCCCTTTGGTTGGGATTTGTGAACCATTTGTTAACAAGCGTGATGTCAAGAGATTTGAAGAATTTTAGATGGATTTTTATTGTTCCAAAAGAATCGAAGCCACCTTGGGTGTCTTTAGAGAACTTAGGCAAGGGACTAACAAGTTGTTGGAAATCAACTCCTTGGAGTGAGGTTGGCGTGATTGTTCCTTAACAATGCCCAGCTCGAGATGAGCCAATGTTCCCATCTACCTTGCTTTGATTTGATTTGATTTAATCTTATTTATCTCCCTCCAATAGTTTTCCACCCTTCCTCCTAGGGAGGTTTGACATATTCATAGGTTTCTTTAGGTGTTAGGTGATTGTGCGGAATATATAGCGGACATTCATTAATCTTATGATCATAGATCTGAAATGAAAACAAGTGTTAGGTAGATTAATGTATAACACACCTTTGGGAGTAGCGAGTATCTCCCATTTGAATTTCCATGAACTCCTTCAACTCTTAGGAGAGGTCAACTTCAACACATACGTGTTTCTAAGGTCGAGTGTTATAAAAGCATTGAGGTTCCATGCATACCACACACCTATAGATGAGGTAATTTGGTGTAGGAAATGAACACACAATAGTGAAACCCATGGAATTGCACCCAAATAGGAAATTTAAGGGTTGCATATTTGGATACCACAAAATCTTTGGTCCAAGGAGAAAGGACCAAAAGTGATTTACACACATACCAAGTGGATAAGTGGTTTAAAATGGTTGGGGCATGCGATGGGTCAGAAAATCATAAAATGAAATCCCTTTGGTCGTGTTTTATACACTTTAGATCCGAGATGTTGTGAGCAACCAGTCGAGTCAACCCAAGACTTTAGCATGCTTTCAAAGGGGATGCAGCCCACAAAATACCCAATAAGACAGAACTGTTCTAACCATTGGCATGCAACATTAAATTCAAGAATAGGTAAAATAACATCAGGAGGAGAATCATTACCTCGTGAAAGACCTTTAGAATGAATTTTTGGGGTGTTTCTATGTCGGCACCATTGTTAGAATCTCAAAATCTCCATCCACAACATCAATAATCAAGCTTGAGGTGGAAGGAGACATTATATAGGGGCACCCAAAGGGTGAAAAACCCTAGAGCTTCTTGAGAAAGGTACTGATCTGTAGCACCCGAAGAGGACACAATATGACATTCCACAAAACCCTATAAGACATTTATTCCTCTTCTTCCCCTTGAAAATAGTATTTAACTTGATCTATATTATCAAATTTCCTTTGCTCATTTAATTCCCATAGAAATTTCTCCTTTATTTCCTCTCTTTATTCCATTATATCATAGGACCTCATCTAACCTTCAACCTCTTTCCTTCCTATTCTCTTGAGTTCATCAAACTAACATTTACCTTCCTTTTTAAAATTTCTAGAAACTATACACCTTTGTTGTTCATTAACACTTTGTTAAATGACATTTTCCATGCTTCTCTCCATTTCAACTCTAAATGTAATTTTTCTTTCAAAAGAAAAGGTGGCCATTTTCATGTATTCTTATAGCCACACTTTTTGGAAACACAAATTTAATCTTTTGAATGACGGAGTGATGCACATTAAGTTTAAATAACTCTCATAACATAACCTCACCACCCAAAACACAATATCATGCACAAAAAAGTAATGTATGTAACGACCTGAGAATTTTCTATTTTTTAGTCTATAAGTGGAAATGAAAAAAATTACAAGCACCATATAGTTAATTATTGTAAGCAATTTGTAAGAAAATAATTATTGTGAATTAAAAATAAGGTCTTCTCTTGTATTCTTCACCTCATATGTATCTGTCGGATGATCATCACATACGAAACTACTATAGGCTCGGAGCATATTTTCAATCATTCCCTTCCTACAAAGTACCACCCCCTTGGAAAAGAACACAAAAACATGTCATAAAACACCTTGAGACACAAAAATTAGTGTAAATTAAAAATACATGTTATTTCTTGCATTCCTCGCGTCATACCTATCAATTATAAAATCAACACAAAACATATATTCCAACTTTGGATCAAGAATGTCCTCCCAATAGTTCCCTTCACGTGAAGGAGCACCCCTTTGAAAAGAACACCAAAAAGCATCATTAAACATCACAAGTGATAAATTTTAACAACTTATCATGTGAACACCTTTGAAACCAACTGATCTTACTATGATGTTGTTTCCTTTGTGCCAATATTTCTCCACCTACTACAAGGATTCACCTTTGACATCCCGAATGGTTGAGAGGTAATGGAACATAATTTTAATCATATATGTGTATAATAATATACACAATAAACTTATATTACCATTTTGTAACTTAACTGCGAAGCTAGTGTGAGGATGCAAGTTTTGCATGAATATTGAGCATAGGTTTCAAATGTTCAGCATCATCTATGAGCATATCCTCCAAAATTATAAAATTTATGCATAGTGGTTGCACTAAAAATAATATCTAGCATATACTTACAACATTTGCACAATAAAATTGTGGTACATCTGATTTAACAAAATTAAATCTTAATCAAAGGACTCAAATCAAATGAATATAATAATAACAAGAAAGATCTATCATGCAAGAAACAAGAAATTATAAGCACGCATGAAATAAAAGTGCCTTAACTTATATTCATATATCTGAGTTGATTACTGTTCTAGAAAGCCGAGTGGAATAGGCTAGATCTAGATTGAGTAAGCTTTTTCTAGAAAATTGGAACATGAATCTTCTTTGGATAGGACCGCCCATATATGGATAGGACCACTCATGAACTATTGTTCTACACACAACTCTAGATATCATCTTTTCGAGTTCTAATGATATCTATTTCCTTCTTCTCTTTATCATATCCACTTCACTGTAGGGTTTCATTGGTACACTTGAACCTACAAAATAGACCATAGCTACCTGCACAAGGCTTAAGAAAACATTATATGAAATAAATAATGCATATGTTTGAACTTCATAATGACCTTGGTGGTAACCCCAATGTGATTGTCACCAATCGTTCCACTACATTTCGGACTCTATGTACTTCTAGTATGTGTGTGATTTAATTTTTTCCCTTAAAGCTAGTTGACCTTGTGCCGATTGCACCAAGATAGTAAGCTACTGACTACTTTTTAACCAAGATGAATGTTTGAGATGGAATTTAGAAATATCCCCTCTTATGCATTGAATGATGAATCTTGAATGTTTCTCTTTTCCCAAGTAGTATATAGTAAGTAATAGCCTCAAGTGTTCAACCCCTAATAATAGTAATTCATGTATATATATATATATATATATATATATATATATGATTCCCTTGTTTGAATTTTTTCATTAACAACTAAAAAGGCTGACCAAAAGTGATAAAGAGACTTTAAAAAGATTAAAAAAGGATGTGGTGTTTCAAACTTGAGAAAAGGAAAGAAAATGACAAAGGTTCCCAAAGGGACAAAGAATGCACTGGGTGCTCCTGTCCATAATGGGTAGTAGTTTCCAAGATGCTCACAAGATATAATGGAAATATAGAGTTGGGCCATATGATGTCCAATGGCCAAAAGTAAAGTTATCATTCAATAAAAGTAAATGATAATAGTATCAAAAAAGATAAAGCAATGTAAAAGAAAAACAAGTGTTGTTGATTTCTTGTTTTCTTGCTTAGGAATCATGCATATAATAACATACTTAGAGGTGTGATGTACATAGAAAGTGTGTGATTTTATAACTAAATTTCCCCCACTTTATGTTGTTGAATGAATATTCAGTAGCATAAATTATATAAGAGTATCATACCTTGTAGAAAGTTGGTGGGAGTTGTAACCAATAACATTCTGAATGATTATTGTACTTGATAACATTATGAATGGAGATTATAGAATGTTTATCATGAAATATAGAAGATAACTATCTTAGGGATGACCTTTTGTGTATAGTATAAATTATTCTAACATTTTTTTCCTTGGATATTTCGTTTACTGAGCACTTTGTGCTTTGAAATTTCTCCTTATTCCATTTGTGTGTTTTCTTTTGTTGGAGTAAGATCGGACTTGCAAAAGAAGATAAGTGTAGTCAATGCTCATGATAAATGAAATTGAACTTTAACTTAGTAAATGTGAAGAAATAAATTCTTATTAAAAAACAAGTGAATCAAGGATAGAGTACACATGTTTGTCATGAGAGAATAGATAGAATTTTTCTTGTGTTTTTTTCCTTGTATATGGTTGGAATAATGCTGAGGATTTAGGCATCTTGTCACCAAAATAAGGATTTAATCATTTTGTTACAAAAGTGAGGATTTAGGTGTCTTTTCACCAAAATGAGGATTTAAGCATCCTATCACCAAACTAAGGATTTAGGATTTTTGTTGCCAAGGAAAATTATTGGAAGAGATGTAGGCTTTTCCCTCCAACCAATAACACTTCCCCACAAATAATTTCCACTTCAATGGTCACAAACCAAATAGAAACTAGTCACGGATGATCCCAAGAAAGAAGAGTAATTAATTCCCTTGCCTAAAGTATGTAACTTACCACTTATTTTGTTCATGGTGTTCCTAATATTAACCTATAACCGAGTATGTGATGTTGTAAATTGTAAAATAATATCACTAGGAAACATGTTGATTTCATAATGTGCACATTTCTCCCCCAAGATAGAACCACCCGGGTGTGACACTAATGCCCACCGCTCATGTATGTATTAGAAACTTTTGTCCACTGCATTAATTTTTACCCAAATATAATTCTGAACTTGTTTCTTAGCTCTTATTTATTCCAATTTTTTGTGTACCAATTTGTGTCTTATCTCTAAACTGCTTTGAGAGGATGAAATAGTTTCTTGGTGATTTCCCAACTCATTTGGGGTACATGAGATGAAATGACGCAAACACGGACCAAACAAGCAAAGTTGAAACTAATGTGCTCATTTAAAATAGAACTACTTTAGGTGGAATAGGTAATGTGCATGCTAACAACCATGGTGCAAGTAGAACAATTGAAATGGCTAGCCAAAATTTTAGTCACAACCAAACATGTAAAGATACATAGAAACTAGTTAAAACATGCAGTAACATGGAAAAAGAAACAGTGAGTAGTTGGTTGAATACATGGGATAATAGTTATGATGTCACAAGATACTCAAATCCTTTAAGGTTATAGAATATAACACGTAATCAAGCATATGGTATAGCCCATAAACAATGAAAATCAAGACACAGTCATAGAAAATATACAAGCAAATCAAATAACCATGGTTAGAAGTAGGACTGCAATAAAAATGTTACACATGAAACACCGTTAACATGTTATAAAAATTGATATTATGCCTCAATGTATACAATTACAAAGAGGAAAGAAATTAGTAGATGTTGCAATGATAGAACCTGAATATAGATAGATAGTAAAGGTAGATTCCCCCAAGAACCTCAGTGGAACTAGTAGGGAATAGTACCAAACATCATACATCATGTAGAAACCTATAAGTGATATGCATTCACCTCAAAAATTACCATGTGAATGTGCATGTGTGTATATAAAATGATAGAGAATATTATGAATCCAAGTAACATGATAAGCAATGTGCAACATAGAATAGTATAAGTAAGGATACTGACCAATAAAGATTTAGGATAGTATTTTTATTTTTTTACAAATAGTAGAATGAAAATGCAATGAATAGGAGAGGGAGCTGTAATGAACCGTTACACCAAAACCTCGGCGTTAGTGAAATCCACACATGAGGATCATAACATCCCACTACACTTCCGTAGAGCCCGGGTGGGTTGGGTTTTATGCACTCCCATACGTCTGAGCCACCTTCCAGCGACATTTAGGCACCCCACGGGCCCCGAGCTACATGACATAACCAACCAAGTGGGATTCAAACACGGGTGGTCGCTCTGATACCAAATATAACGAACCGTTACACTAAAACCTCGAGGCGTTAGTGAAATCCGCACATGAGGATCATAACGGGAGCGAGGTTTCCCTCCTGTGTGTGTGTGTGTGTGTGTGTGTGTGTGTGTGTGTGTGTGTGTGTGTGTGTGTGTGTGTGTGTGTGTGTGTGTGTGTGTGTGTGTAATGTTAATTCCATGTAGGTAAGTGTGCCCTCAACAGGTCGTGTATTAACTTAGAACAAGATTGCATCATCGGTTATCGAGGGTGGGAATATACCCCCAAGTGTGAATTTCATGGTGATATATACACTAAGCTACCAAAGGAAAGTGTTAAAAATGAGGGAGAACCCTATGGATTCCAAGATCCCAACTATATGAGTAGGAAGTGTATAAATAATAAGAGTGTTTCCATTAGGAGAAACTAGAATAGGTGGAACATTAGGCATGCTAGCAATAGTGGAAATAGTAAGTGCAAACATAAGGATCAATGTGTGAGTCAAGATATGTGTAACATATGTAGTGTTAGGAGGATTTCCAATATCAACCTCAAGTAATGGGAAGAGACACAAGACTCATCATAAGAAATAGGTACAATTTGGGAAGATTGGAAACATTAAATTTGTATGTACTAGCCCCTATGATCATAGACATAAATGTGGAAAGAGGGAATTGATTTCCCCCATGGATGTAACAAGATGAGGTGTAGCCATAGTAAATGAGTCATGCATAGAAGCTTAGAAAGTGAGAGCATTAGGAATCATTATCAAATGCATACATTGTGTTCTAACTTGTGATGAGGAAGGTGCAAAGAGTGATGTAACATTGGAATTAGTAAGCATATGATCATTATAAGTGCATTTAGATTTGTGCCAAGTAATAAATTTGAAATCCATGGTCATGGTGACATTGTGAAGGGGGATATGAGTGTCTCCCAACACCTTAGGTATCATAGATGTAGCAACCAGTTATCATGTGGATGAGAATGAGACATAGTGGGAGGAGTATCATGGGTGTCAATAGAAAGTTCATCATGTAAACTAGTAGCACTATAGTCCATCACAGGAGAAGAATGATGTGTAATGTAAGTAGTAACTTCATTATCATGTATGAGAGGGATATCAAAAATATTATAAACATGAGATGTGGAATCTATTGTAGCATTATCCATGGAAGAAGGTGTGGCAAGGGCATGGGTAGAAAGAGTTGCATGCATATTATGTAACCAGGACCACCTAGAAGGATATTATAATTTAGATTATGAGGCATAACATGAAATAAAACATTAAGAGTGAAAGGTCCTATAATAATGGGTATATTTATTTCTCCCAACACTTGCTTAGGTGTGTTATCAAAGCCATAAATACATAGAGTAGATGGAGTTAGACCATCAGCATAAAATCTTATTTTTTGGAAAAAGGAAATGTTACATACATTAAGACTAGATCCATTATCAAATAAAACATGCTTAACAAGCACATTACAAATTTAAACCTGAATATAGAATGGGGAAGTATTGTCATCAATTTTATGGTAAGCCATAAAAGAATTTTACATAAAAAGCTAGACACATAGATAGATTTGTATTGAAAGTGATGTTGATCAAAAGTGACTTTGTTGTCAAATGAATAAAACAACCATATCTTAAAATAGAATTTGAATTTTACAAAACAAAAAGAGGATTTTTGAATCTAATGATGTAAAATAAAAACCTCTAAGGTATTTTCTCAAAAGTGTGTATTTTTCAAATTATGCCTTAATTACCAAAAAGTGTAATTTTGAATTTTTGAAAATTTTGTAAAAAATTAGGGCAAAAAAAAAGAGGTTTTCATTAAATATGTAAAAATTAAAAATAACCTCAAAGGAATTTGAAAATAGAGTCGTTATGCTTGAGATATGAAACAAAAGGTGATTTGAAAATTGTGAGCCCTAGAAAGTGACCCAAAGGGTAGGACCAACCATGAAACCCTAGGAAAATATGTTAGCAGATATGATTTATGGTGATGATAGATGAAAATAAGGTGTGAATCTGACTATTATATGCATATATGAACCCTAATGCAACTAGGTTTTAGGCTTGGAGAAGAATAGATCCGATAATGAGCATGTAAGGATCGGGTTCACTAAATGATTTAACAAAATTAAATATTAATCAAAGTACTGCGATCAAATGAATATAACGATAAAACATAATATATATCATGTAATAAATACACAAGAATAGGAAATAGTGAAATAAGAGTGACTTAATTTATATTCGGATATATGGGATGATTAAATGGAAAGGCCCAGTGGAACATGTTGGATCTAGATTGAGTAAGCTTTGTCTAGAAAATTAGAACTTGAAGCTTCTTTAGACAAGACCACCTAGATATGTATAGGACTATCTAGGAACTAATGTTTAAGTTGGTTGCTAGTGTCCTAGAAAAACTCTAGATTTTATCTCTTTAGGATCGATGATGTATTTTTCCTTCCACCCTTTTTCGTATCAAATTCTTCGTAAGGTTTCATTGTCACACTTGAACCTACAAAACAAACACTAGCTACCTACACAAGGATCAAGAAAACATTAGATGAAATAAAAAATTCATATGTTTTATTTGGGTGACCTCGATAGTCACCTAATGTAATTTTCTTTGAGCATTGCACTACATTTCAAAATCTATGTAGTTCGTGTGTGTGTGTGTGTGTGTGTGTGTGTGTGTGTGATATTGAATTGTGTCCCTTGAAGATAGGTTTCCCTTGCAACAATCCCACCATGATAGTGTGCTACAAATACTTTGGCTCCCAAAATAAATGTGTGAAATGAAAGTCAAAATATTCCCTCCTATGTAGTGAATGATAAATCCCAAATACAGGTCCTTGAATGTTTCTCTTTTCCCAAGTAGTAGATAGTAAGTAATAGCCCAAATTGTCCAGCCCCTAATAATAGTGAGTATACCATGTGTGTGTGTGTGTGTGTGTGTGTGTGTGTGTGTGTGTGTGTGTGTGTGTGTGTGTGTGTGTGTGTGTGTGATTCCCTTGTTTTAGTTTCATCATTAAACACCAAAAATGTTAACCAAAAGTGATAAATATACTTTATAAAAGATAGCAAATGATGTGGCATTCAAACTTGAGAAAAGTTGTGAAAAGAACATAAGCACTTGAAGAGGACAATAGTGCTTGGGTGCTTCTTCCCTAATAGGCGCTAGTTTTTAGGATGCTCGGAGGATATAACAGAAAATACATAGTTGGGTAATATGTTTTCCACTATCCAAAAGTATTGTGACCATTCAAGAATTACAAATTACAAGAGTATCAAAAGGATAAAGCAATGTAAAAGCAAAACAAGTGTTGTTAATGTCTAGTTTTATTTCTTAGGAATCATGCATATAATGACATACTTAGAGGTGTGATGTACATGGAAAGTTTGTGATTTTGTGAATACATCCAAATCTCAAGATTTTAGCGTAAAAAATAACATTTAAAAAATTAGATCATCGTTATACATATAAATAACAATAATAAATATGGAATCATGTATATTAATTCATTTTAACTCACACAAAAATAGATGGAATCATATGCCATCATGTCATTACAATCATGGAAATTGATAAAAAAGTATTGGATGGAATCTTTGAGTACACATTATAGGTCCAATAGTAAATCATGCATATAAACATACACCGTATGAATCCATGAAAATTACTTATATGCTTAAACAAAGGACCCAATATCAATCGAGCAATAGATGCATGGATAAATGTTTTGTAACTATGATCACTAGATTGTGGAACCAATCGATCATCCCAACTATTATCACTACTTTTATTCTCATCATACCATGATGGAAAAGTGCACTCGCTTATTCAAACTCCTTAAATTTTCACATTCCACCCATGGTTCATATTGATGAATGGTTCTTGACATCGAATTTGATTCTTTCACTAGTTGTTCATTTTATTTCTCTTTAGAGAGAAATCTATGTGATGTTCAACCATTATTTTTTTATTCGTCATTAGGGGTGGTATTATTATTTTCCACTACATTCTCCTATTTATTATTACAATGAATGTCGGATGGGGCATCACACCTCTTTTTCTTCTACAATGAAACTTGTTCTACGCATGGTCTACCTCAATGGTCACAAAAATTTTACCCTTTCTAAACTTATTTATCGCATTGAAACACACTGAACTTTGAGGTGGAGAGATCATCTTGACTACTGAGAAAAAATTACCCTTTAAATTTTAACCATGTATGAAAAAATAAGGGTAGAGTAGCTAATTATTTATGTAAATTAAATTCTTGAAAGAGATAACAAATCTTATTGTTGAAAAAAATGCTATGTTTTTTAAAAAAATATTGAAAAGTTTTGTTTCTCCATAATCTGCGTGAAAAAAAAATGGTGAAAAGCATAAAATAATTTTCTTGTCACTTTAAGGTCTGCAACATTCACATTATATTACAAGAGATTTCAATACATAATAAGTATTCAAATATTTTGATACCAACTTGAAATATTTTGATACCAACTTTCTCAAAAATGGAACCTCAAATTAGAAACAGGACTTTAATCATCATAATATAAAGCTAATTAGGAGTAAGGCGTATGGATTCATCCTCGGGAAGGTTGGTTCAAGCTCAACTTTGCCGGTGCGATTAAGGGAAACCTCGACAAAGCTAGGGGTGGAGGAGTTATTATAAATTATAAGGGGGCCTTATAGATGCCTATGTCTTTGTAAATATGGGGTACAAACCAGCCACTTATGTGGAGGCCTTACTAGCTTTACGGGGTATTCAATTGGAAAAACAATTGAACATCAGCAATATTTGAGTGGAAGGGGACTCTATGAACATAATAAAATGCCTTCAAAACAAGTCTCCTTCAAGTTGTATTATAAACAATGTCATTAAGGACTCTATTCATATTTTAAGCTCTCTCCCTAAGGTTGATTTTTCACACACCTTCGAGAGAAGGTATTCATGTTGCAGATTTGTGCACTAATATTGGCGTTAATTCTGAGAATCTACATCATTGGATAGGGGAAGTAAATGCTCCCCTTGAATTCATGAATGGCTTGAACCATGAAAGACATAGCACACATAGTTGAAAAGATTGTAAATATTTTGGAGGTTTTTGTTTTTTTATGCCACGCTTGGCATATTCGTTTAGGTTCTAGACCCCTTTAGTTTTGGAGAAAATATAACATTTTTGGCATCATTTCTCCAGTCACAAAAGAGGAAGGGTTTACGAGAGGAAGCATGGGAGGAGAGCCTTGTCATGTTGAACCTCCTTTCGAGAGGAGTCTAACGGAAAATGAGAGGTTATGGGAAATCATTGGTTCTGGTAGGGTTTAACTCTTTTCTGGAATGAGTTAGAGGGCATGATCCTCACATTTCCATCAAGTTTTCTCGGTGTGGAAGGAAATAATGGTGTGACTTAAATGGAAAAGGAATTTAATCTCGAGAGGGCCTCATCTCTCACATCAACGCATAAGTCTACGGGGCATCAAATTATTTAAAAATAATGCAATTAGGTGGAACAAGAAGCCATTTTTGTGGGTGATGGTGAAAATATAAAACATTTCCCTAGTGGTATTTTGAGAGCCTCTCTATCGATCCCGTTTGATGATGTGGAAAATATCATCATCAAATACTAACGATGGAGTGAAGGTTACCTTTGGACCAACACTTATCATCTGGTTCTTCTTAACCACTTCAGAAGGAATATCCTGGTAAGTTTACCATTTTACATTCTCATGTCTCTTGAATGTTCCATTAAAGAGGTCCAATATGGTAAAATAACATATCCCCTTTGTCAGTTGTCATCTTGCTCATTTACCTCCATCTCAAATCTAATCTCTCCAGTAGAAACCACCCGCTCTTCCACCCACCTTTGAACCCAATTCCAACAAGAGACAAGGGGGATTATTCTAGAACCCAACCTAAATCATGATTCCTACTAGCAAGTCATGGAAGGTGATTTGGTTGCTAAGTGTTTGCTTATCACGGGAAGAAAAGCAAGAGGACATGAGTAATGAACCTAGTCATTCTGGGATGGATCTTCATGATGTTGTCCTAAATGGGATTAAGAAAGACATCAAATACTTAAAAGGGAACATTATTAACCTCCAAATGATAAGGTTGATAAGGACATTTGGAATGAGATGGAGGGAAAAATGGAAAAGGTTGAAAGCAAGTGCAACATCATGGCGGAAGGGTTTATCCTTCAAAATGGTCTGTTGAACTCCATTGTTAATGATCCAAAAACAAAGACAACAAGAGAAAAGTTAGGGAGTCTGACAGGAAGAAGGATATTGAGAAGAGAGACAAATATATCAAGGATCTTGTGCATCTCTCTACTCAATTGTTTAATCATAGTTGATTCATAGTGGTTTTTTTCTCTTTGTTTTATTTTAGGTTCTCTCGCTTGGTTTTTTTGTTTATGACTACATTCAATCAGTATTTTGAGTGGTTTTGGGCTGGTTTTGTGTTATATGCACTAGTAGTTTTTATATTTGGTTTAGTTTTACTCCTTGAAATGCTAATTGGTATATCTTGATTGTAATCTTTTGATGTAACAGGGTAGGGTCCTGGTAAAACCCTCCTTTCTTTGCTAATTATCAAATAAATAAGTATTCAAAATGTTGTTGCATTTTTAATGTTTTGTTTATAATTGGTTGAATACATAAATGTATTGAGATTTGGATGTGGAAAATTCACCAAATCTAGCTATGCTTAAAGTTAGCCACCTTATTGTCCCTACTTATTGTTTGAATCATGTTAGTATGTTTTTATGGATTGGAATGTATTTTTCGAGTTTTGGATGGGCATATTTTGTTCTTTAACACTAATAAAATCCATTTTAATTTCTCAATTCATTTCTGAAAATGATTTAAATAAATGCACTTTCCATTTATTAACATAAATATATTGTTATTGTAATTGAATTAAATACAAAAACCTTTCTTCAATAAACATTTTGTTTTACACTAAAAAGAAGGGTATTCTTGACACTTTGTTTACGTGCATGTTCTAGTGGTGTGTAGCGCTTTCATTTTTAAGCTAGAAATCTAACTACATTCTTTCAAAAACACATGTGGTTATATTTATTGACATTGCTTTATGAAATAAGAGCTGAAATATTGTTAAAAAAATCCCTTGTTACTGAGGCCAATAAAATTATGTCTATGGAAAAAAGTGGTATTTTACACCAAAAAATAATTATAGTGCACACAAATAATGTAAAGACAATATAATTTTAAATCGAGCCATATTCGTTATTTAATTATGATTGAATACATGAAACACAGTTGTTAACCCACATAAACTACAAAACACTTCAATTAATGCCACTCATAACATATGCTTTCAAATTTTTGTGTTTTCAAAATCCTCTTCGAGTCCATACCATATGTTGACTTCATAATCAAGAAAGTTGTTATGTATGTAATTAGAGGGAATATATCTCTTTCTTATATTGAGGCTTTCTCCGATACACGTTATATTTCAAACTTCTTGTGTTTTTTAAAATCCTCTTCTCTTTCCTAGTGGTTGTCTACCCAACTTACAAAACACTCTACATTTTATTAATAACACTTTGTTATATCTCTGGATCGATCGAGAATGTGCCAACAATGTATTTTCTAAACTACACTCTATCTTTTCTGATTTCCTATCCATACTTTCATCAATAAAAATTTTGTCATGGAAAAAAATTGTTTTCATCAATCCTTTTTCACCCATGAAACCATTTTCCTTATTCTTATGTTAATATTTGATGTATTCTATGTGTCGATTGCCATATCAATATACACCTTCACGTGAAGGTGTGTTCTTCACCACTTTCTTTACACACTTAATACCACTTTTGGGAGGTTATAGTGTGCGAACAAGTGTTTTTAATTTTTTAAGATGGGATCGAGTGCATTCACTATAAACATTAGCCATCTTATTTGTAAAATATCCAAATGTATGTATTTGGTCACAATATCTTGGCACAGGAGTCACTTCTGAAATAAGGTTTATTTAGTAATTTTAAAATTTAGTATGTTTTTTAACAATAATCTAAAAGCTTATTTAATGCACTAATATATTGGTTTATGTTTTTTCATGTAACTATCATGATTTCTACATTCCCATACTTACAGAGGTCAAGATGACATAGCTCATTACGACTATAATCATAGGAAAAATTTGAACAATTTAGTACATAATTTATTTATTTTTTTAGTTTGTTGAAGCAAAATAGTGTGTCATAGAAAACAACAGTGTTTTTTCATCAATAATGTAAGCCTCATTAACTCGGTATCAATATAGGTTATTTAGCTACTTAATATCTAACATTTTGAGATTATACCTATAATAAACCAAGACTATAACTATTTCTTCATAGATTGCGAGATAGTTCAAGATTTAATTACCATACCAACGCATTGTGTCATGAGTTGGGGAAGAGATGCCAAATCAACAATATATAACTCGTCAATATCAACCACCAAATTGTTCCTCATGTTGTCAAACTATCATTTATGACTATAAGGTTGTATAAAAAAATAGGGAATGGATCGAATACAATAAATATAAATAAATTATTTCAATGTTGAAAAACATAGTGTTTTTTCAACATTGACTGACAACATTTTATCCATACGTCGATATCTATATTTTTTTGGGATTCTATTTTCAAAAAATGGCTCCTTTTATAAAAAAACGTGTTTGGCTCATGGTTAATTTTATTTTGGTAAAAATACATAGGAGAAAAAAATTAAATAAAAAATTAGGTGCACAGAATGTTCCTTTCTAATAATAATGGAACCCCGTATAATATATATGCATGGAACATGCATACCCATCATCACGACAAAATGCTTTGGCATGATGAGTCAATTTCAGAAATACATGTGACCCGCCACATCCAAAAGTATATTAATGTTGGTGCATATGTCATTCTAGTCTAGCACACTATTTCATAATTATTTGAACCTTTTGTAAGCCACACGTAAATCCATTTCTTATGTTATTTCTCAATAGAAAAAGGGTAAACAAAAATGTATGGAATCTCAACCCATGTAAGTATGCAAAATATTTTTTCCTTTAATATAATGTAAATAGAGACCTTGTAAGTAAATTGATTTCCAAAATGGCTCAAAAAATATCACAAGCAACATGCACTAAGAAAGATGTTTAATATAGAAGAGTGTGAGATAACTTTTATCCATATGTAACGGATGGATCCCCATCCAAAAAAATTTGAAACACATGTATGCCCATCCCAAACCCATTAAAATTTGACAAGACAAAAAAGGATATAGAATTCATTCGGGAGGCATTGGCATTTAATCAAATAGTTTACTTGTAATTGTATTCATATGTGCGATAACCTTATCTCCACACTTAATAGTGAATGGTTTTGAATATAGAGAAAAAAAATGTGGCTATGTTATTGCTGAAAAACATGTTTCCAATTGTAACCTAACCACATTTAATAGTTATGTTGTTTTGGCTTTATTTCCTTTTTGTATTGAAATCCACTCACATTGGTTGTATTTATTTTATTTGAAAAGATTTTGATGGGGATCGGTGAATAAATTATAGATAATATACATATAGGTAATGAAACATAGGAATGTCATTGCAAGTGATTTTTAATGAAATGTCATTACGTACCCAATGCATTTAGTATCATTTTCTTCCCATACTGATTTCAACGTCTTTGGGATGGTCACACATGTGTTTCGAATGTATGTTGGATGGGGATCAATGCATTTTTATAGATAATATATGCCACCACAATGGCGTCATCCTATTCTCCACACAAAATAGTCACAAATAGTTACTTTTTTCAATAAATTCATATAAAATATGTGGTTAAGTTATTGTTGAAAAACATGTTGTGTTTTTCAACAATAACCTAAACATGTTTTAAAGCTTTCTGCATATATAAAATTGCTTGGTATTTTATATTCAATAACATTGCATTCATTATACTTTTTCATTTCACCGACATGAACTAATAACTAGATTTGAATACAAAAAGAAAAGGTGGTTATGTTATTGTTAAAAAATGGTGTGTTTTTCAACAATAACCTAAGCACACTTTTAAGCTAGGTACATATCTAAATTTTCTTCTCATTTTTTATTCAAATCCACTCAATTTGGTTCTAATTTTAACTTGGTGATGATTGTTCTCTACACAAAATGTACCTATCCCCATCCAAAAAATGTTTTGAACACATGTATTCCCATCGAAAACCTAACTCTAGCTAAACGAGAAAAGCATACTAACATGAGTTTGAGAGGAGCAAGGAAAAATGGTTGTTCACTTTAACCAAGGTTAGATTTGATCCATTCACCAACTCAACTCCCCAACATATCGGACGATTGCATTGATATGGTAAACATAAAAATTTATATACTACTTAGAAAAACGCTTATTGAAGAAAATATGCATAGAAAACACTTGTATTACCTCATAATACATTGGTGGTAGCTTTCTTGATCAATCTGGGAGATTAAAGATTGTTATATGTATAATAGGAAGTATTTTTAGATATTATAAAACCTTGAGAAACATAACAAAATCACAAGACACATGCCCTACGAAGGATGCTTAAATATAAAAAAATGGGACATGTCTAATCTCTATTAAAAAAATGGGTGAATATGTGTCCAAAAAAAAATTAACATCCGAGTTTAAGGCATATTTCTTATGATTATGTCCAAATATTTGGATCAAAAAAATCACTTCTACATTTGACAAAAATGTACATCCCCTATACTTACAGGGCCGAGATGACCTACATCTACCGTTTCCCATTTATTATATTTCCATTATATAATTGTAATATAAAAGTTTTCTTATGTTATTAATGTATAACAGTCACTTGAAATTAACCTACGCATGGTTAGAATCTATTCATTTCCTAGCCATTATGAATTGAAAACCACTCCCATTGGTTGTATTTAAACATAATCCGAGGGCATATTTCTTGTGGCTTTGTTCACAACATTAGTGAAATAATTAATCTCCTATGGTCTCAATTATATTTTCTAAAAATAGGAAGGTGAATGAAAAATGTAGGTCATCTCGGGCCTTGCAAGTATAGGAAAATGTTTTCCTCGAATATATGGGTGAATGGAACATTTTTATGTATATCAATATAGTTATGTTTTGGTATAAATCACCGTTGGTTTTCATAAAAAAATTATTTGGGTGAAGAGATATAGGGTGGAAAAGAAAGCGAATCCCTTGCAAGTAAAAACTTTGTGGAGATGCCTTGAAAAAAATCACAAGAAACATGACCTAACTAGGACGCTTTATGCTCTAAAATACTGAGAGATGATTATTCATTATTTCCAACAATTTTTAAAGCTATAGGATTTTAAGTTTTATTCTTTCCAATCATGTTTTCTAGAATAAAACATGATCTTTGAGGGTGATATGTTGTGGAGTATGTTTTCATGTGTAGAAGTGTTGAAGATTGTGCTAGCTAAAATTATTGTAAGCTCTCCACAATTTTATTTTTGGGGTTTAGAGGCTCGGTCGAGCCCCAAGTGGGGGTGTGGAGGTAGCAGCCCCACTAGCAGGGGTTTAGGGTGCAGCCTCAAGAAAAAAATTTGGCCTCGAAAAATGTTCTGATTCCTCAAGAAATATGTTTTTCTCATATGGGAGGTATTATGACCCATAGGTTTATGGGGTGGTTTTGGCACATGGTTTTGGTACCCACGGTATTGTAAAATTACTTAGCGATACCTATTGATGTAGGAAGATGTAACATTGTAGATGTGTGTGAGTTAAAGTGTGAATTCAGGAGAGTTTGTTAAGCACAAACTCCAAATAGATCTAGGTATTGTATTGAGAGAAAGAGGTGGCTTGTAATAAAATCTGAGAAAGTGATTCTTAGTGGACGTAGCCCAAATTGGGTGAACCACGTTAAATATTATCTTTGTGTTATGTTCTTTTATTTTCTACACTTTTATTTCAGATCTGTGATATTATTCTACATATTAGTTTCTACTATTGTGATTTTGTGTGGGATTGTTCTGCATATTTTATCCCTTATTTCCTAACGAGATGGCATGTTTCTTGTAAAAAAATCAGACATTTCGTCAAACAGTTAACTTGTAAAGGTCTCTTTTTACCCATATCTATTTACCCTAATATTCAAATGGGAATTTTTTCCCGATGCTAACAGAGGATGATATAGTAAACCTCAACCAATTTTGGATGTCATGTGAATGTTTACATACAAATTCAAGAATTTTTGAAATCTACGATAATAACACTCTATTTTTCCATGCAAAATCCATAGTATGAGTCTATTTGTCTATATAAAATACATTAGATGACATGAAAAAAATAAACATTTTTACTTATAGATAGCATGGGATAAATAGATCTCTACCTCGTGTTGTGGCATGACTCCTTCCTTCATCCTCCATCTACAAATCTAATGATTGTATACACTATTATGATGGTTTTCCTCACTACCATTACAAATTATCCTAACAAGTTGTTCTTAAAAGAATGGGAGAAACTAAAATTGTTTGGGTTAATAATTTTTGAAATAATCATTTAACGGTGTGTCATACTTCAAGAGAACATGGACATAAATCTCAGCATTAATGAACTTGTAATGGGCCGGTGGGTGATGTTTTATTGCCAACATCGAGTCATGATGCTAGATCCTTTTGTGGTGATCATGAGTATGCATCTTCCATTAATAGATATTATGGGGGTTCCACACATAAATATCATGTAGGTTTATGCTTAGATGGTGTAATTTTTATTAAAGTATAGATAATGGGAATATTGGCATGGGAAATGTTAATGTGTGGGATCTTATATGGTTAGGTTTAGGGTTAGGTTTAGGGTTTTGCTTGTGTCATGCACTAGGGTTACTCAACACCCTATATGTATCCCTTCATTTGACATTTATGAGTATGCCAAGACACTCCGTTGTCTTTCTCTATGTGCAAGCTTTGTTCTATTATGCAAGTTCTTCCATTGATTGATTGATTCCTCCTTGTGATTACGTTGGAGCTATTATGTTTCCTTTGGAGTGCAACTTCATTGTGGTGCACAATTTTTGATATGATTCTCACCAACTCTTTCATGGTATCAGAGATGAGATCGGGTAAATGTGCATTCGTCATTTGAGTTGCGATTACTCTTGGTTTCGTTATTTTTACTCCTCGTGCAAGTTTTTCGATCATCAGATTCTGGAAATTTATTGCTAACGTTCTTAACAAGTTGCTCTTGGAAATTTTTCAGTTTTGTTGTGTTCTTCATGCATGTGTAGATCTCCTCAAGTTTTCGGGGTTTTATAGCTACATTTAGCTAGCTACAGCTAAATTTAGTAGATCAACTAAAAATAGAGGTTCTTTATTCTGGTTTTTAATCATTTATTAAACTAGAAATTATTTTTTAGAACTCTGTTTTCTGGTTTTTTGTGTTTTTTGCTATTTTTTAGATTCAAGTCAAAAAAATCAGTGATTGGTGTTTTTTGGTGCACTGCTCTCCACCGAGCTCCTGCCTGCGAGCTCCTGCAACCTTACCAAGTTCCTCCTCGAGCTCTCCTGGCTCATGCATAACCTGTGTTTGGTTAAGTGCTCACCCGATCTATAGTTTTCTCATGCCTCTACATTGACTAACCACTAGATTGCCTTGCTTGGACTCGGGCTCGTTCATAGTCTAAATGTGGTAGTTTTGTTTGTGATTACTTCTACTCATGAGCTCATTTTCATTGTCATGGTTTACCTTCCTGCACTCTCGGCACTGGTTTCACACATCTGCGGGCTCGGGTTTACATTGTTTCCTTTTGCATTGTCTGTGCTTTTGCAAGGACATTTTTTTGCATTAGCTCATCTTCATTTGCATTGGTTGGACTCGACTCTGCCATTGTGCATCCACCTTCAGCTTGAGCTCGTGGCACTGGTTTCATTCCATTCGGCTTGGATTAAAAGTTGAGTTTGTAGGAGCTTCCCTTGATGTGTCTCGAACTTGTGTGCTTGTGCTCAGACGCCTTTCCTCTGGTTGCATTGGATTGGATTCCCGTTGCATTGGATTCCCATTGTTGTGAACGTGTAGTGGAACTGTGGGCTCAAATTTATGCTCAACCATTATTCGCTTGGATTCCACTGCTAACTCATGTTGTTCGGGATCTTTGTTTGTTGTGTGCCCATCTACCAGCATTTACACCATAGACCTTCCTGTCAACCATCTCGGGATCCTTCCCCCACGTCTCGCCGAGACCCACGCCGAGCTCTGTCCGCCTACTTTCCCACCTCCAACCGCCTCCAACTCAGATTTTTTGGTAAGTTTATTTCATTCCATTTCGTGGGTGCTTTTTTAAATAAAGGTAAGCTTTTTAAATCTATTTCTATTAATAGATATTAATAGAAATTAGTTTCTTTTAAATTTAATAGATTTTAATAGATCTTAGTAAGTTTCCTTTAATAGATCTAATAGATCTTAACCAAAAATTCTAAATTGTAAGTGGAAACAATTTAAAATTTGATTTCTTTTAAAAAGGAAAGTATTTAAATATTTAATTAGGATTTAATTTTTAATTAGATCTTAATTAGTTGAAATTAATTAGATTTAATTATATTAAATCTAGTTTTATTAATTTCAAATTGACCTCATTTACGATTAGATAAAATATTTAAAATCATCCTTTGCTTTAACGTTAATTATCATTTTTTAACTCCCATAGCTTTAAAATTAGCTAAATTAGGCATTTCCAAATGATAATTTTTAAGCGTTATTGTCGATTTTTTTACTAATCATGCGCTCAAGTGTGCAGTAACACTCTGAGCTCCTATTTGTCTTCCACATGCTTTTCTAGCATTCTGAAGATCTCTCGGACTCATCTTGAGTTCATTTAAAACATTGTATTTTACCCTTATTATTGCTTGCGACTAGTGAGCGCATCCACCATAGTTTGCAGCAAGGGGGTATCCTTTGCGATGTGAGACACTTTTTCTCACAACCAGGATTTGATTTCACCTCCTTCCTAGTTTTTGCAATTGTGCTTGTGTACGGTGTCACTTTGTTGTGCTCCACGAAACACGATTGTGGTCTCCTCTCTTGCGTTATTACGTTGATTGCAAGGTGAGTTACCAAGTGTTTCAAGATGCACGCTCGGACCCGATTGTATTCAACGCACTAAACTATAAAGTGCCAAAAGTAAGGGGGTTATTATATTGTCTGGGTGGTTGTGATTCTTGTGTTTCTTTTCTGACATTCTTTCTCTCTCTTCACTATGGATGCACTTTCAATTCCTTTTCTTACGCCATTCAACTTCTTCGAATGGAGATCAAAAATAATTATGAAACTAAGGGGTAAAGGGTTATTCCACATCACCATGGGAACTAAGACTGAAACTAGATGAATGACCCTAAAAATCTAAGTGGTTAAACCATAGTGATGAAGCTTTAGGTCTTCTTTGCATGTCTATTTCTCCTAACTTTCTCTTCCACATTGAGTCATCTGAAACACCTAATTCTACATGGAAAATGTTAGATGGAATGTTTGGACAACAAGATGACATGAGAGCGCATGAGTTGGAAAATGAACTACTAGGGTTAAATCCTAGTGATTTTGAAAACCTACAAGCATTCTTCTCTAAGTTTGTCCACACTAGATTGTTGTTAAAGGAATGTCAAGTAGAGAAGAAATATTCTCAACTGATCTTGTTGATTCTCTCTAAGTTAGGTCCTAAATATTTTGTCTTTGTGTCAACTTTTTACGCTACAAAAGTATGCCTTGGGCAAAGGATTGGAATATGCCCTCCTTTGACTATTTTTCATCCCAACTCATTCGAGAACAGGACAAACTCATTCAAATGGGGTCTCTCAGTCCAAGTCACATGCCCTTATAAGCAAGTACTAGTAAGGAAAGAAGACTTGAAAATAAGAAAGAAAAAAAAAGGATCAACCTAAGAAGGAAACCAAGACCAAAACTAAATTTAACACGAACACTTTGACTTATGAGCCTAGAGCACAGAAAGACAAGTATTTGTGTTCCTATTGCAAGAAGCCTAGTCATAAAGAGCATATGTGTATGAGAAAACAAATTGATCACCTTACTCATTTACTTGAGAAAAATCAAATAGGTGTTCTGAGTCTATCAAAAAAATGCTCCAAAGGCCAGTCTTCTACTACAAAAGGTTCTAAATCGATAAGAAGAAAGGAAAGGCCCTTGTAGCCAAAGTTGCTCCTTCATCGACATGTGGATTATAGATTTTGGTGCCTCGCACCACATGGATTCTTCATATGTTGAGTTCTCCAACATCGAGCCTTGTGGTATGTCCCAAATCACGATGGGTAATGACACGATAGTGTTGGTTTCTAGTAGTGGATCGGTAGAGATGGATGGGGAACATTCAACCAAGTGTTGAGTGTTCCTGATCTCTCTACCAATCTCCTATCGTTTACCAAATTACTCACCTTGGTGAAGGAATGTGAGTGGAATTTGGTCCTAACTCGGTGATTATTCATGAGCTTAATGATGACACTACAATGGCTGAGGGAAAGGTGGATCACCATTCATGGTTGTATACCTTTTCCCACTTTACTTATGATTCTATGCCCACTTCCTTGCTCACTCATGCAAATGAGGTTAGTAAGCTATGGCATGAGCATTTGAACATCTAAATTATCACTACCTTGAACAATTGAGCCAAAATGAAATGGTCAATGGGTTACCTCGCGTCAAGTTTTCTAAGGGTCTTTGTGAGGGTTGTACCCTTGGAAAGCATCTTGAAAAGAACTTTGACAAAGGAAAATCCTAGAGAGCTACTCGTCCTTTGGATCTTGTTCACAACAATATTTCTGGTCCATTTCCATCTCCTTCGTTTACTAGAGCTCTTTATGTGCTGACCTTCATTGATGACTATTCACGATATACTTGGGTATATTTTCTTAAGCTTAAGTCTGAAGTCTTTGAACATTTTTAGGACTTTAAGGCTCTTGCTGAGAAATAGGTGAAGAATGGTCTATTAAGGTTCTTCGAACCGAAAATGGAGGTGAATATGTAAACAATAGGTTCATGGATTTCTGTACTTCTGAAGGGATCTCCTTGCAGCATATAGTTTCTTATAGCCCTTCGCATAATGGAGTAGCAGAAAGAAAGAACCATACTCTTAAGGAGATGGCCACTTGTATGATTCATTTGAAGTCTCTTCCTCCACAGTATTGGGCTGAAGCAGTGAATTGTGCTAATTACATTTAGAACTATGTTCCACACAAGGTAGTAAGAGGGATGACACCCTTTGAAGCCTAGTTTGGATGCAAGCTTGATGTTGAGCACTTTCAGTCTTCGGATCCAAGGCTATGGCTTGGATTCCCAAGAAGAAACGTAAGGCATTGGAACCACAATCCAAACCTTGTATCTTTGTAGGGTATCCTGATGGTGTGAAGGGATATCGATTGTTGAATCCTACTTCTCATGAGCTTTATATTGAGAGAAGTGTTAAGTTCGATGAGTCTTCTTTGACTTCTACTTCTCTACCTATTGAGGTTCTTTAACTTGCTGATTCAGATTCTGACTCATCAGATGATGATGTTGTTGAGCGTGCTCCTCTTCCTGATCCTCCCACCATCAAAGCCTTGAGTCTTTTGATTCTGACAGTAGTAGTGATGATGAGGACTATGTCCCTTCTCACTCAAGTGATGAATCTTCTGACTCTAGAGCCTGATCCTCCTGGTCCTCTTTGGGCTAGGAAAACTTTGCAAAGTGTTGAGATTTAGTTGGAGATACTTCGGATATGAGACATACTCACTCATATTTCATTGGACCCCACTCTTTCTTCACCTCTACCTCTGATCCACAGTCTTTTCGGGAGGCTTCTGTATTCTTGAGTGGGATTCTACCATGGATGAGGAGTATTCCTCTCTCATGAAGAACGATACTTGGGATCTCACCCCTCTTCCGAAAGGAAGAAAAATCATTCGGTGTAAGTGGGTGTTCAAACAAAGTATGGAGTAGATGGAGATGTTGAAAATTTTAAAGCACGATTAGTAGCTAAGGGTTTCTCCCAGATAGCTAGGGTTGATTATACTGAAACCTTTGCTCTCGGTTGTGAAGATGACTTCTATTCGACTGACCCTAGCCATTACCACAACAAATAGATGGAAAGTCCATCAAATGGATGTTAAGAGTGCCTTCCTTCATGGTGACCTAGAGGAAGAGATCTACATGGAACAACCTCCGGGTTATGTCCATGATCCCTCCCTCATTTGTAAGTTAAAGAAGTCTCTTTATGGCCTTAAACAAGCCCCTCGGGCTTGGTATGCCAAGATGGACTCCTTTTTACTTACATCAGGGTTTACTAGGTGTCACTCTGATCCAAATGTTTATATTCTATGGTAAGATGACTCCATACTCATTCTTGTTCTCTATGTTGATGACTTGTTGATCACCAGCAGCTCTTCCTCTATCATTGATTATAAGATCACCTTGCCAATGAGTTTTCCATGACTGACTTAGGTCTACTTCATTACTTTCTTGGGATCCAGATTTCACAATCTGACTTGGGAATTTTGATTTCGTAACCTAAGTATGCTCTTGACTTGCTTGCTCATTTTTAGATGTTTGATTGCAAGTCTTCTCCTACTCCTTTTCTTTTTGGGGTTAAGTTGGTTTCTGATTGCTCTACTCCCTTGGTTGATGGTACCCTTTATCAAAATAGTTGGTGGGGAGCTTGATTTACTTGACTCACACTTGACTAGATTTATCTTATGTTGTTGGGATCATGTCCAGATTCATGCAGGAACCACATGAGCTACATTGGAAAGCAGCTAAGTGGATCCTTCATTATGTTCGTGGCACCTATACTGATGGCATTCACTATTTTGGAGGGGTGGATATTGACTTGATTGGGTTCACAGATTCTAACTAGGCGGTGACTTAGATCATCAGAAATCTACCTCTAGCTATAGTTTCTCTCTTGGTTCGGGTCCTATAAGTTGGTCTAGCAAGAAGCAAAATGTAATTGTGATATCTTCTACAAAGGAAGAATACAAGAGGAGTAGTTAATGCTGCCACAAAGGTGTTTGGCTACAGGGTATTCTGACAGAGTTTGGCATCCACTTTCGGTGGCCTACCATTATCTATTATGACAACACAAGCACTATCTCAATTTGTAGAAATCTAGTTTAGCATCAGCGGATGAAGCACATTGAGATCCATATGCACTTCATATGAGAGCTTATTCATGATGGTATCATCGACATTTAGTACATTCAGATAGTTGATCAGATTGCAGATATATTCACCAAGCCCTTCACTGAGGTGAAGTTTCTTCACTTGCGGTCTCTTCTTGGGGTGAGGTCTTATGCAGCTACTCATCTTCTTTGGGCTATATAGTCCTTCTCTTCTTCTTCTTCTTCTAGGAAGATGTTGTTTGTATATGGGCACCTTATCAGGCCTTTAGTTGTCGGGCCCCATTGACACATCTTTCTTAGTTGTTTAGGAGTGTCTTCTTGTTGTCTAACTCATCATAGCCGCTACCCCAACTTCGATGAAGGGGGTGTTGGTGTGTGGGATCCTATATGTCCTCCACTCACATATGGAGGGTCATCTCACATGGGTTAGGTTTAGGGTTTGCTTGTGTGTCATGCACTAGGGTTACTCAGCACCCTATATGTATCCCTTCATTTGACATTTATGAGTATGCCAAGACACTCTACTATCTTTCTCTATGTGCAAGCTTTGTTCTGTTATGCAAGTTCTTCCATTGATTGATCGATTCCTCCTTGTGATTATGTTGGAGCTATTTGACTTCATTGTGGTGCACGTTTTGATATGATTCTCACCATCTCTTTGAAAAATAGGTGGGACTAAATTGTTGTAGAGATTTCCTTCCATTTCAACATATATAACATGTTCATCCATCAATGCATGTATGTGAGCAAATTTTTCCCTCAATTTGTATAAGATTGATTCATATGAACCCTCCATTTGAAGGGGCATGTCAATCGATGTAACAATTATAACTCCTTGGTATATTACATTATTTCAAATAAATAAATAAATAATTTCAAAAAAGACATCCCCATGTACCCTACTCACATTTCTAAATAATAGAGAAGAAAATCAAACAATAAATACACATTAAAACATACCCATATATCATAGACATTAATATCCACACACAAGTAAATACTTATTCTACATTCAGCTAATAATAAGATATTGTAATTAGTAACAAACAGGCCTAAAACCTCATTGAAATAATTTGTGATGCATATAGGAATAACAATCGAGGTATTGAAAGAATTAAAAAATGAGCAATCACCTCAATGTCATTTACTAAAAATATCCATATCCAGTATTCTTATAAGGATTTATATTCTGTATATTTATAACATATTTATGTTATTACTTAACATAGGTATGTGGCTATTCTCTGCGTATAGAATGTATCACCTTATATCATGCCTCATAAAAATACCATAAAATACATACATGCGCATGTATGGATGGGCCCACGTGGTTACCTATCATATCATTGGTAGGTTTTGTAATAACAAATGAGTTTTAAAACATATGGTTGCATCTCTCAAGCTATATAGCAATTGGTGGAAATGTGTGCTCACATTACTGCAGAGTGTCACATGACCTCTATAATGTATTTTTACACAATGTTGAAAAACACATTGTTTTTCAACATAAATGTAAAAAAAACTAAGTGCATGTACCTTCATACATGACATCGATGGGCATCGTATGTGGTGCATGCATCTTTTATGAGAACATGATGTAGGGTTGGTACATTCTATCAAAAGAATAACCATAGCCCAACATAGTGATAAAGCGTAGACATAAAATAATGCACTTTAGACATTATTTAGTCTCAGTCTCATACTACTATTCATATGTATTTTTAGTGAAGAAAGTACTAACTAACACCTATCTTTTGGCCATTTTACTTTGCTTTGTCATCATCAATCTGACCTTGACACATACTTTCCCATTCTATCTATGTCATTTTACATCATTTTAGCCTCGACTAGGGTGCCTAAGCTTATCTTGGGAGGACCCATTTCAAGTACCCTAGTCCCATCAGTGCCCATATCCTTTTCCCACTTTCCTAGCACTTTTGGGCACTTTCTAGTCATTTGAACATTTCATATTTCTTGGGTCAAACTTTTCGAGTTAATTACTAAATTAGAAAAATAAAACCATATAAATATAAAGTTATGAGACCATAATGAGGGACCAAAACTAAGCACTACTATCCTCACCTAGGGCTGAATCCATCAAAGGCTCCATTTATATCCATCTAGCTCCATCACAAGGCATGATGCTAGTTCATTTGCATCATCTTTGCATAGGAGGAAGTTTATTCTATTATATCCACCATTTTATTACATTTTCTATATAGTTATGTTATTGCTACTACTTTCACAAAGTGTGACTGACACAAGAGCACCTAGGGCATGATTTCACACACACACATAGAACTACATTGTGTTCTGAGATGTAGTGCGAGTGCTCATTATGGTAAGTTCACCATTGTGGCGATTGAAAGTCGACCCCTTCATTTGTATTTTTATTTTTTAGGGTTTAATGCTTGTTTTGGGGTTTCTGAGTCTATCTTTCATCATTGATCATTGATGACATTTGGCACAGAGAAGTGAATTACATGTGACAAATAGTGAGGGCTTCATATCATCTTCCAACCCTACAAGTTTGGTTTCTAAACCTCTTACATGGACAAGGCGCTTAGAACTTCAAAGTAGGGTGCCCACATGCACCCACTCGGCCCTCTCCTTGAGGTGCCCCATTCAAGCCAAACATCTCGAGATCTATCCTTTTTTCCATACCTTTTCATGTTCATCCTCCTACTTAAAGAATATTCATTTCATTTTACGACATAGTCCAGATCAGCCTCTGATCAAGCTAAGTCATTTCCTTACTCTTCTTGCACATTAGGGTTTCTATTTTCATTAGCCTAGTTACTTGGGTCACTTTCTATATTTATTTACTAATTTTATTTACTTATTGTTCCTATTTTAGATTAACTACCATTATTCCACATTTTAGTTAATAATTTTGGTGAACCCGATCTTCGAATCTACTTTCTATCTTTAGGGTTTATTTTCCTTTCACCATGGCTCAATCTCATGAAGATTTTACTGAAGCTCATCTTAAGGCCATTAATGATCATATTGTTGAACATCCACAAGATCTATATTTACTTTTACATGTTACTTATGAGGAAGCTACTAATTTAGCAGATCTCATTGCTTCCGCGACCATACCAACCTTTGTTGCTACTCAATCACTCGCTTCTACTCTTCCACCTATTTATACCATTCCTATTTTTGTCACTACTCCTACCAATCACTTTACACCACCTTTAGTTTCTCATATATGACAAGTTTCATCCATTGGTACTCAAGACTTAACTTCTCTTTATCAGGACCTTCAAGCTCAAATTCATAAGTTGTAATAGGCCACTTCACATGCATCGCCATCTTTAGATTCCACCTTGTTATTGCATACTCCATTCACACTTTCCATCTCCACTTATCTGCTTCCTCCTAGTTTTGTCACCCCTAAGCTTCCCATTTTCAATGGGCATGGTGACCCATTGCGGAACATCTTAGAGCATTTCATGTCGCTTGTCTTGATTTTTTTGATGATCATGTTCTTTTGCTAAAATATTTCCCGTAGTCTCCATGATTATGTGATGTGTTGGTTTTATGACATACTGTTCACTTAGTGAAATTAATTTACGCATATGTTTGATGTTTTTCTTACTCATTTTTCTATCAATATCGTCTCCAAGATCTCTTATGCTCAATTAGCACAACTGAAATAGGGACCCAATGAACACCTATCCAACTATGTTTTGAGATACAAAAATAATCTAGCTAAGATGTCTAATGTGCTTGAGGACTGCGAACTTCGAGGATTTGTTTATTCAAGTCTCTTTCCACCACTCCAGGGAAAGTGTTCTCTTTGAGAAATATCCATCTCCATCAACCAACTTTGTCACATTATCAAGCTTTGTGAAACTAAACTCTTATCCATAGGAAAAATTAAGTATCAGGAACAAGCTTCCTCGTCCACTTGTTTTCAAAATAAGGCACCATTCAAACCATCTACAACTAAGTCTATCAACACCAAAGTTCTGCAAGTCAATACGGTCACTACTCCTAAAGAGGTTCAATCACCACCACCTAGATGAGTGTTTACTAAATTTCCTATGGCCCCACATCTCATACTACAACAACTTCTTGAGAGAAATATTATCACGCTCCCTCCACCACTCGAATCATATCCATCGCGACTAAAAGTTTAGAATTATAACGAAAAATTTTGATGTGATTATCATAGATGTATGGGACATTCTAAAAATCGATGTTTCAATCTCTACACAATCATCAAGATCTTATTGATAATAACAAGATTGAATTTATAGAACCCACAAATTCTACACCAATCAATGACAATGGTAAACTCAAATTATTTAATAATCAAACCCAAAATCATGACCAGAAAGCATTTGACTCTTCTTCTAATCATACATATCATGAAGTGCCTCCTCCTACATCAGAGGCTCTTGATTTTAGCGGGTTCACATATTGGCGCTCACCGATCATTTCTTTATCTAACCACAATTATCATGAAAATTTTACATCTAATCACTTACATATTAAGGCATATGTATGTTTAGTCCCCATCAATAATACTAAGGTTGATGTTCCATTCCACTTCTTAAGGCTATCGGGTACCCTCTATCACAAATTGAATACCCTATGAACAAACCCTTTGGTGTCATCAAACTACAAGTTACGGTTGGTCCTCTTACTATGTTTGTAACTTTTCTCATTGGAAACACATTGACAGTGTGACATGCTTCTTGGTCTCAATTGGACTAGTCGATCTCAATATATTATCTCCATGAATCATTTACAAACTTAAATTTATTCAAAACAATTAATTTATCTTTATTGACGGTGTCCCTCCCTCTACTCCATGGTCTTCATCTCCTCGTACATTAGTTAGCACACCACCTACATCATCTAGCACATCACACTCTATGTTACTCAAAGCACAATCTACTCCTAGTTCACCTACTCACTCATTATCTACATGACCTCACTACTTTGCTAGTCCTACACATAGGTATAGGCCCATTCCTAGGACAGTTACTACATCTTGACGTAGATCACAACCTCAATTTATTCCACGTGGGTTTCCATCACCTTCGCGCTCGGAATCACGTAGATCTCCATCACCAACACATTTTTCTCTACCATAGCCTTCATCATATATTCATCCATTACATGCACATATACTTCATTCACTAGCCACAGCATCTATCTCATATAACACCACTCTTAGAGCAGGGTCATACACTTTCGGCACCACATGCATTAGATGGAGGACATTTATCCTTCATTTTCATTGGATAGTTCATTCATTCATGCACACTTGGGGGAATAACATCTAAACACATTCTCCCCCACCTAGTAGCATCATCCATCACAACATAGCATACTTCCAGCATATGCATATCACATCCTCATCACATTATGCGCTCATCGCATTATACCAACTTCATCACTTCTCGATGACACACACCTTGTGCTTTGATTCACACTTGATTGATTGAGGTCATACTACACATGAACCCCACACACTTTACCACATAGTACTACACACTACGTCTATTCACACATCGTACATCATATGTTCTATATTTAGTCTACATCATTTTGACTTTTACACATCTACACGTCATACATCATACTAGTCTTAATCATACATGTGTCACTACTATTTTCCTTGCATCTAACATTACATACTACTCAACCTACATACTACATACTATGTAATTTTCGCATCTCTACATTAATAAACTATTTACATGCATTCCATTGCATACTATTCATCACATATTACACATTTCTACACATCATATGGTCATCTATTATCATCATGCATGCTACATCATCTTTTATGCGCTACACTCACTACCCTATGATGCACTTTAGTTCCTCGGTCCATACTCAACTGTTGAGGGTTTACAAATAAAATGGACCTCATCATACTTACACGTTCATCATTTGACCTTCTATCATGTGACATTACTAGGTTAGTGACATATGCTTTAGGCTAAATGGTCACCTATCCCTTCATCTTGTAGTGGTATATGCTTTAGGCTACATCACCACTCCCTCTATTCATCTTGTAGTGATATACACTTTAGGCTAAATCATCACTCCTTTGTTCATCTTGTTGTGATATACGCTTTGACTATAAGGGTCACGCACACATCATTTCTAGGTCACATCTCATCAACATACATACATTCATCACAACACGTTAGACACAACACACATTTCAACCATTTCCCAATAATGCAATCTCATTTATGGTTCATTCTTGATTGAGGGGGTAAAACAAATGAACCTCACTACATACATTTCCATTCACTCAGGGGCACGCAGCTCCTATCATTCCATATTGCATTCCATTCCATCCATCCACAACATGTTGCATATCTTGGTTGTTTTTATTCTTGTATTGGTTGTTTTTATTCTTGTATATTCTTTTATTCTTGTCTTATTACACATGCTAGTTAGATCTCTTGTATGTCATTTATCTATACCATACACACATGTGCATGTTCATGTCCTTTTCTAGTTATGATCGCAGATATAGGTATTTTACATGTAGTACAGATGCTCGTCTTCTACCCATCCTACATTAGTCACTTTGGGGGCATCCACATTCATCTCTCACAGGTGTTATTGTTTCATTTTGTACTTAGCACTCTATATTATATGGTTATACATGCTTTTGACATATTGGTTATCTTTCTAATATGCTAACAGGTGCTTCATGTGTAACATTTGTTTGTAGGATTACTTGCTTCCATGGTTATCTGTTGTTTGTACTTGTTTGTCTATTGTTTGCTATTATATGTGGCCTTGCCCTTTGTTTGGTGTGCACACTTGTTTGTTGTATGCGACCATGATGGCCTTGTGTGTCTTGCGACATCGTGAGTGATGTCCCATGTTTGCATCTCACTTTGTGTAGCTTACTTTGTCTTCTTGCATGTTTACATTACTATATTGTTTGGTAGCTTATACACTGTTTGCATAGATTACACATTGTCTTATACATGCATGTTTATTTATACTAACACTTTTCTTTGGCTAGCCTCTTGTTTATGCATGCCTTGGTCTCTACTAAGCGCATTCCTTTCCCCCTTGAAGGTAGAGTTATAGAGTTCATGTAATTGGTCCTCTTTTGGGGCCACATTCTCCTATCAGTGACATCACGTGTGCCCCCAAAGTGGGGGTATCATTTTGGGTTTACATACTATATAATGCTTCTACACCAGTTCAGTTCAATTCAGTTTCTACCCTTGGCATTGTGGGTTATACAACGAGTGGGTTCAAACCAGTCTATGAACCCCGTACACAACATGGATTTTATAGGACATGGTAGTCCTTAGCATTCTAGGGAAGAGTTATAGGTTAGAGGATACATCATACTTCCTCTCTACACTACTTCAGCCAAATGCATTGGATCACCCAAAAAACTAGGAAGTACAAATATCTCTTCATACATGTTCAGGGAAGTAGTTAAAGGTTGGAGGATACAAATGGAATTCCTCCTATACTTCTTTAGCCTATGGCATCGGATCACCCAAAAAACCCAGGACATGATATCCTCTTTCTACACCCTTTCTCTCATCATGGATCAGGTGCACATGTTCCATTTTTCATTTGTGTATTTTACATTTACATACTTTTACATACATATACATGTGTCTTTTACATGTGTTTTTACATATATACATGTGTATTTTACTTCTTGATTATCTTCTCCTTACAGGTCCGATTGTATGAGAAGAAAGTAGTCAACAACAAAAATAACAAATGGGGGCAATCAAGAACAACATTTTTCAACAACACACACCATACTAACCATGCAGGTACATCACACACATCAATAACTACACATGTGTTTCCACCCTAGGTTCACTCTCATCACTTTTTTGATTTTGCATCTTTAGTTTCCACATTCCATCTTTTTTCACTCCACGCTTTGTCTAGTCCTTGAGCACGTTTTCCTACATCACTCTACATGGACATCAAGTACACATCTCTATCTACTTTATGTTACCAAGCATTCTTCTCACCAACATAAAGTGGGGAAAATGTAGACACAAAATCATGCACTTTAGACATTATTTAGTCTCGGTCTCATACTACTATTCATATGTTTTTGAGTGAAGAAATTACTAATTAACCCCCATCTTTTGGCCATTTTACTTTGCTTTCTATCATCACTACGACCTTTAGCACATACTTTCCCAATCTATTTTTGTCAATTTGTGTCATTTTAGCCTCAATTGGGGCACCTATGCTTATCTTTGGGGCATGCCATGGGTAACCTAGTCCTAATCGGGGTGCCACCCGATCCTTTCCCACTTTCCCACCACTTTTTGGGAACTTTCTAGTTGTTTGAACATTTCATATTTCTTGTGGTCAACCTTTTTGGGGTTAATTACAAAATTAGAACAAGAGAACCATATAAATATAAAGTTATGAGACCATAATGAGGGACCAAACACTAAACATTACTATCATCACCTAAGGTTGCATCCATCTAGCTCCATCATCCATCTAGCTCCACAAGTAGTACAAGGTTGGTTCATCTGCATCACACACATAGGAGGGAAGTTTATTCTATTTCATCCACCATTCTATTACATTTCTACACATAGTTATTGCTCGCTACTTTCACAAAGTGCGACTAGCACAAGAGCACCTAGGGCATGATTGCACATGCACACATAAAAATACATCGGTTACGAGATATAGTATAGTACTCGGTTAGTAAGTCCACCATTATAGGCGGTGATGACAATTTGACCCCTTCATTTGCATTTTTTTTTTTTAGGGTTTGATGCTTGTTTTGGGGTTTTGCAGATCTATCTTTCATCAGTGATCATTGACAACATTCAAAGACGAGCATAAAATTATTTGTGGCAAATAGCAAGGGCTTCATATCATCTTCCAACCCTCTAATTTTGGTTTCTAGACCTCCTACACATATCGGGGCACTCGAGCTCAAACTAGGGTGCTCATCGGTGCCCCGATACTCTCTACCGGTGTCCCAATCCACTAAACAACTCAGATCTGTCCTTTTTGGGACCTCTACATGTTCATTCCTACTTCCATAATATTCAATTCATTTTATGACACATTCCGCATCATCCTCCTGGATCAGCTAAGTCGTTTCCTTACTCTTCTTGCACATTAAGGTTTTTATTTTCATTAGCCTAGTTGTTTGGGTCACTTTCTATATTTATTTACTGCTTTCATTTACTATTATTTATTGTTGTTCCTAGTTTATATTAACTACCATTATTTCACATTTTAGTTAATCATAAACAACATTTTAAAATATCTATTATTTTTTAGGGATTACATGACTTTCTTATTACCAATTAAACTTGATTGTGTTCTCTTAACCTAGAATTTATTTAGAGTATTATACCTACCTTAGCAATGAATAAGCCATTATTTTCATAATGCGCAAGAGGTTATAACTATAGAATGAAATTAATTTTAAAAACCATGTCCCAAACAAATTCAATATATTAAACCATAGTTCTGGACTTTGCATGTCAATTGTTTGTCAAAATGTCCCAAAACATCAAACACTCAAACTAGGTATTTTATAATATGTTAATGAATATTTTAGTGCCCAAAATAATTTTTTTAATAGAATTATGATTAAAACTAAAATTTTCATTAAAATCATTGAAATGTGATCAAAATAAGTGTAAGGCGAGATAAAACAAAATAAAATGGTGAAATAACAAAATATATGCTCATATTTTTGCATCGCTAAATGATAAATCAAAAGAATAACAAGAAACGTTATGGAGAAATGAACATCAACAATGTTGTAGCATCAAGATAAAAGGGAAAAAACCTAAAACAAATAATGGTCGGTGCCCTCTCAAGAAATGTTACCCTCTTAAGAAATGCAAAAAATTCCAAAAATGTCAACTCAAATTCAATATGCACTAGAGAAGTATTTGTAAAGAGACTAATGAAATGAATAGTGATAATGAAATGAAGACAAAGGAAGAAAAACTTTAGAAATGGATTTTTTTAATTTTAATTTTTAAGTTTTGTAACTCTTGGATTTCAATAGTACCTTCTAGAACACAATATGAATATTACAAATTTTAGCATGTTACATCTTACAAGATACATAATTTTTAATTTGTTCATTATGTTATTTCCATACTTTGTACATTTCATTAAGAAGATAAAATACAAATCAACGTCATGTCACTAACTAAAATAAAAATTCATTTTGATGGCATCAAGAGTAATTAGTTCATAATTGAAAATATCCAATATTTTATTTATGCTTCACCATACCGGTTGTACAATATTATATTATTTCCTCAATTTATTTGTCTATTTTTTCATCATTGTTTCCATTTCAATTTTAATGGTTTCATCATTGTGAGGGCATGAAAGTTAATATCTTAATACCGTTGGGCATATTCTTAGAAGTTTACATGAACATAAAATAATTTTACACGAGTTGTATGTGCGGCTACATGGGGTCTATATTCATTGCATCTCCCCACCCAAAGTCTACTTCATAAATCCCCAACCCTCCAACCACTAACTCCAATAATATTTTCATACTTCTTATTCACATTTAATGCGAGATGGTTTCATCACATTTTTTGAGCTAAAATTCTCATTCAAAGAATTTTTTTATTTCTTTATAAGCAACGTGGTACGCAAAATATATCCACTTAAAATGTCTTAGACATTATCCATTGCACACATAGTACCATAGCATTACCATGATATCTCTTTAGAATGAGGGTGATGAGCCTTGTTGTCGCTTCTAACATTTATTCAATATGGTTGATGTCATTATAACCGAGGCGGTTTCAAAGGAAATAAGCAATAAGTTTTTTTGGGAAATTAACAATTACTTGGTGATATTCCTTTGTTTGAGGGGTTTTCCTAAATCTAAATTTCTAAAATTGATATCTAAGCTACGCTATGATAAATATTACAAAACAATTTGAATTGAATGAAACTAGTTAACTTGCAGAATTTAAATACTCACAAGGATTTTAAAGGAAATCACACTTACTTGAAATCAAGTTGAAGGATTGAAAGTCAAAGAATAGAAAGCTTCTAGAAGAAATTTCACACAACTCAAAATAGAAAAGTTACTAAAAGCAATAGATGTAAAGAAATTATGATTGACTGTATGAGTTGAACTTATTATATATTTATTATCATGAAAGAGTGAATGAATAGTGATAATATTTATAAGAAGTAAATAGGCAAATGCATAGATACAAATGGATAATTCATTGAAAACTAGCCGATACAGAAAATACCAAGGGTTCTGGGTCTCGAGTGAGTGGAATCTTTCTCTCCCGTCGATCAAAATGACAATTGCACATTAATTCCCCAAAGCAACACTTTTTATGGAGTTCAAAAAAATTAGATCATATAGCAAAATTACAATAGTACAGATTTTTGTCTAATTTATCACATTTAGTGAGGGTGAGTTATATAATTCAACTTCCTCAATGACACCTAAAAACTATAAGAAGAATCCTTATTTAGATAGTAGAAATAGATATTCCAAATCATATCCATATTTTAGAATGAAATGATGGAGATGATAAAGGAAATTGATTAGCAAAATAGATTACATGATTTATTCTAAAATTGGCATTTCCCTTATTCTAGCGTGTCTTGATATACATTGGATGCGTGCTCCCAGGCTGGAATAATTTCATATTTTATGATTTTTGTCACGGTTGGAAAGGTTCGATTCCCGGGGTCAAAATTCTATAGCATCCTCAAAAGACTTGAAGTGAGATGATACACCTCAAAGCGAGCCAAGATACTCGAAGCAATCTAAGATAGAACACTCACTGAAACAAGTTGAGACACTTTGAAGAGAGCTAGGACACTCTAAAGTGAGTTAAGATGCTCAAGTGAGATGAGATAGTGTAGACACAAAATCATGCACTTTGGGTAATTATATAGTCCTGATTACATACTACTATTCATATGATTCCTAAGTAAGAATAGTACTAATCAACCCATGTCTTTAGCCACCTTGCTTTACTTTCTATTGTTGTTTTTATTCTTATACCCTTACTTGCTCGATGCCTTTTTAGTCTTCGATATTTTTCATCCTGAGACACTAGTGCCCACCGGACGCCTTGGCGACAAGAGCCCTCATCCCCTTTGGGTGCCCCTATCCTCTTTGTACTTTACTCACACTTTTTGGGTCCTTTCTAGTTGTTTGATCATTTTATATTTTTGGTAGTCGGCCTTTTTGGGGTTAATTACAAAATTCAAGAAAGGGAATCATATAAATATAAAGTTATGTGATCATAATAAAGGACCAAGCACTAAGAATTAGTTATCACCACCTAAGGTTGCATCCATCAAGGCATCTAAGAGCTTTATTTCATCTATCCAGGCTCCATCACAAGGGACACAAGGCCTAGTTTTCTGTATCACACTTAATAGGAGGGAATTTCATTCTATTCCATGCACACATTTATTACATTCTACATTTAGCTACTTGTTTGTTATCTACATGTGACTTGCACAAAGGAAACCTAGGGCACAATTCCGCACACACATAGAGATCTACATTGGAGTCTCGAGATGTAATGCGGTGCTCATTCGTAAGTTTACCATTGTGACAGTTGAGGACAGTTTGAACCCTCATTTTGAATCTTTTTTTTTAGGATTTGATGTCTATGTGAGGGTTTTATAAGTTCATTCTTCATTGCAGGTTTACAACGACCTCGAGTAATCTTGGTTTGAGCTCGAACGATCCAAAGAGGATATTTGTGATACTCTTCCAACCCAGAAAAATTCAAATCTTGAGAACCTATTAGGACACTAGAACCCAAAATCGAGATGTAGTAGCGCGGGTGCTCATGTCCTTCGTGGGCACTCATGTCCGACCTCATCCGAAAAATCACATAATTTTCTCAGCATGATTGCGATAGTTTATTACTTCCATTTTACCAATTTTCCAACTCGGCATACCCTTAGAAATATTGTGAATCAACTAAGTATTTTATTCCCTTCATTTTGTAACTAGGGTTTCATACTTTCTTGCTTAGTTTGTTTGGATCTACATTGTACTTAATTGTTCATTTATTTACTGCTACAATAGCATTAGATTAGGCATATATTTCATTTTTAGCTTAATCATTTTAGTGAACCCCACTGTGATCGATCATTCGGATCCTTCTTTCGCACATCATATTTTTATCATGGATCCTAAAACTTCTCAAAAAAATTCTGATTTACTTAAGATGCATCCCATTACCAGCTTTGTTATGCTAAAAACCATAGACGTCATATATCTCCCTAGAGATATGCCACCACATCAAGTGAGTGTTATTTCAATCATTTATCCGATGACCTAGTCTTATTGATCCTTCATCTAATCGGTCCATGTTGGACTCAATTCAAGATTTGTATTTTTATTTCAAGACAGATTTGAAGCTATGAAATCCATAATTACATCTCTCAAAATCTTAAATCCAACATCTTAAGGACGCTTCTCAAGCTCATGTTTTTCTCCTTCTCCATCTCATCTTCATTTTGTCTTCTACATGTTCTTATATCTGTGAACCTCAAGTCTTTCCATTACTAGATCCTCTCACATTCAATCACAAAGTGTTAAGCAAAATGACATTCTTCTGAGCTCCTAAGTCATCATTTGATAACTTTACCGCTTTACTCAAGGCTATCCTCCTTACCAAATTTCCAAATATTAGGGTCGTCCATATTGCAATTATCATTGATTCGGTGGACATAATGACAATGACTTCTATGATTTACGATGAAGGATCAAGCATCTTGAGCATTAGGGCTTTAACTCATTTGCAACAAAACATTTTTTTCGCATGCCCATATATAGTTGTTACATCCCGGTGGGTTCCTAAATCTCATTCGTCATAACTAATGAGTATAATGCCATCATTTCTAAGGTTCCTTCTAAAAAAAGTCAATAACTACCTAAGAAACCACCTCTCAAAGTCAATATAGCACCCCATCCTCTCAAGTCATCTAGATCATTATTATTGGAGCTCAAATTTACACCCATCCCAGATCACATGGGGTTTGAGACAACATGGGATTGTCTCCAAGTTGTGGGACTCGAACTGAGACAAACCTCTAGAGAAGGTTGGCTTCCTCTACTTACTCCTAATGCTAAACTACTCCTAGGAATTGAAATGCAACTATCTAGCTCTACTCTAACTTTCAAAGGGACTAGGGTGAGAAGGAGATGTATAAAATAGAAATCCTAATCTACAGAGCGATAACACTAGAAAATAAGGGGATGAATACATTTAGACAAGGGGAAAGGGAAGGAAATAATAATGAAGAGGACTAGGATATGAGACATAGGTCAAGATCACTCCCAAAATCCACTTTCACGATACACAGTAGACAAATATTCATAAAATGAAACATAAAACACACTGCAAATGCAAGAAAGGCAAGGAATGCAATAAAATAAGAACAAGGGCCGAACGAGCCACAAGATTAAATTTTATTGCCTAAAATTATGCATTGATTGTTACAATTGCAAGAGGAAGATGCAAGCATTCACTAGAATCAAGATCCAAAGGCATGCGACCCTTAGGACATACACACAAGAGAGAGAAACCTTATATTACAAGATGCCCAAGTTCTAAAAGTATCCAACCCATAAGAAAGAGTATTACTCTTTAATATATAGAAAATCGTGGAAGGGAGAAAGAGGAGAAATCAGAGGGAAATTCAAATTCCTCAACCAAACCCAACCATCTTCATTAATTATATTAGGGAATAGGGAGTTACTCTGTTTATCCAATATTACATGTCTTCTTCAACTGAGTGCCCACACTACATTTAATGTTGTTGGTTGTGCCACTGGAACTATAAATTTTGTGTCTTTGGAGAAGTTTACTGTGTCTCTTGTCCATTTTCCTTGATTTGACTCATCAAATAAGATTTGATCGCATAGAGAACAACAAAATCTTATGGAATCTACAAAAATATTATGGTGAATCGAAGACCATTCGATTTCTAACCTCCGTGAAGAACATCATTTTACCTTTTATGTGGCCTCTCCACTCGGTCTTGCAGTCTATTTGACATCCATGGATCATTCCTTTATATTGCAGCACCCTAGGTCTATGTGGCTTTTGAAAACCTTTTGCATCGTGTTCCAATATTATGAATTGCTTCCTTGTGACTGTGGTTTTCCTCTAATCATTATCTTATCCCGCAGCCTTTGTTTATAGTAGTGCAGCTTTGAATATCCACCCGCAGAGTCTTTTCTTCATTCTGTGGAACTTTCTTCTTACCGTGGTTCTTCTTAGGTCTTCCATGGTAATTTTCTCCATCTGTGGCATGCTCAAATCCTTTATGGCTTCTTCAAACTTACCTCTGCGAACATCCGTGAAGTCTAACACTTGTGCAATTTGCTCGAATTTTGCAAGGGATGCAAAATTGGGCAACATTTTTGGTGACTCACATGGGTCATTTTCCTATTAGATGGATGATCAGTAGCCTTAGGCATCCATTGGGCATGGATTCAGTTAATTGATTTAGTTACTCTGCATTTGAATCCTTCATTTGATGATAATTGATCATTAACGCTCTTCACTTACAATGACATCCTCTCGAAAACATGGAACTGTGCAATAGGAACCCCAAGCAACAAAACATGTGTAAATCACTTAGGAAAAGATACCTAAACTACCAACAGAGACAATGTGATTAAAGCACTTAGAGGAATTAGAAATATAATCTATTATGTACAAGATGCATGAAAATATTAATGGGAGAGTTTTAAGTAAATGGGGTAAATCCCATTTACTATGATTTGAAATGTATTCCCATCAATATCGAGATAGCTCAAAATAATTAAGCGCCTTATAAGCGGTAATAATGTATGTCTGCTCTAAATAGCATCAAATTTGGAGTGTCTTTCTGGTTTAGCTCGATCTGCATCCCATTTCAAGACTAGATCTCCGACCTTGAATGTATGATGCCTAGATTTTAAATCAAACCACTGCTTGGTTGAATTTAAATATTGTTCCATTCTAACCATGGCGTCATTTCTTTTTTCTTCGATTTCCATAAGTTCTACCATTCGATTTCTATTTGATCCACAACTTCAAATTCCAACTGTTGTGCTAACTCAAGTGAAGGCAATTCAAGTGACAAAGGGATCCTAGATTATTTTCCATATACCAATTTGTAGGGAGAAGTGTCAATTACCTTCTTCGTTATTATCATGTCTAACCAAAGATTATTTTTCACTTTTTTATGCCACTTCCTTTTATTCACATTCATAGTTCTTTTCATGATCCTGATCAGATTTTTATTAGTAGATTTCTCCAATCCATTTCCTTAGAGGTAATAATTGGAGGAATTATTGAGATAAATCCCAAGTTGAAGAGCCCAATTAGATATTTTTGATCCCAAGAAAGCTTTAGCATTATCATAAATAATAGTTTGGGAGTACGCCAAACCTTGTAACAATTTATTTAAGAAATTCTAGGATGATTGATTCAGTAGCTTCCTTCAATGGTGTGGCTTCAATCCATTTGGTGAAGTAATCTGTTGTTGTGAGAACCCATTTGTGACCCATACTAGATGGAGGATTGATCATCCCAATGAATTCAAGACCCCATTATGCAAATGTTTGATCCACACAATCGAGTGAAGAGGAAAATCATCAATCTTCTCTTTACGGTAAAGATAGCACACTCCTTACATTTCATAACCCACTTGTGAGCATCCACGAACAATATAGGCCAGAAATATCCTAATTTTATGATCTTCATAGCTATATCTCTAGTAGAGAAATGTCCACCTAAGAAACCATCATGAAGTTCGGTGAAAATCTGTCAGATTGCTCACCTTGATTCATCTAAGTAGTACGTCATTAATGTTCCTTTTAAATAGTACGCCATCAACCAACACATATGGAAAAGACTGCAACCTTAAATGTCACCTCTTTGCTTTTATGAGACCAAGAGGATATATACCAAAGGAGAGGAATGTTATCATTATATTCATACGATTATCTGCAATGGCTATTTATTCATTCTTCTCGGGGTCCACATAGATCTCTATTCTAGGAATAAAAAGCAGTCTACAGGTCATTCCAGCATCTTTAGCCAATTGTCTACAAAGAGCATAGCCTCTTACAAATTTTTGGAATTAATGGTCACATCCTATTCCATGATTTTAGTTACCCATCTATCTCATTTCTCACTAATCTTTATTCCCATAATGAAATCTCTTACACTCGGGATGCAATACTGAGAATCTTTATGCGGCTAGCTACAATCATACTTTTAAATTTCTTCAAGGCGCGCATGATGGTAAACACTTGCTTCTCAATATGGTTATAGTTAAGCTCATAATCCTTTAAGTTTTAGCTAAAGAAGACTATTGGTTACTCCAAGTCTTGATCATTTGGCTGGGTTAAAACTACGGCAATGCAAGAATCATCTCCGTACGTGTATAAGATAAAATATTTGGATTAATCAACATAGGAGCATGGGATATTTCTTGTTTGATATTTTCAAAGATATCCTTCCCCTCTATGATCCATCTGAAAGTTGAATATTTTCTAAGCATAAGTGTGAGTGGCTTTACCAAACCCGCGAAGTTTGGAATAAAGCACCCAAAAAGTTGATCTTGCCAGGAATGGTATGTAAAGCTTTCTTGTGATCTAACAAGAAAAGATCAAGGATGGCATAAAATCTTTCTAGATCAATGGCAATTCCTTCTTTAGAAACAACATGCCCCAAAATCTTACCTCTAGGGACTGAAAAATTACATTTCTTGGGGTTAAGAGATACCCCAAACTCCATGCATCTTTCAAGTACTTTCTCCAAGTGCTTCATGTGGTCTGTGCTCTGCTTGGAGAAATAGTGATATCATCAAGGTAAACCAAGATGAATTGATTGATATATCCTTTAAAGGAAATATCCATTGCTCTTTGGAAGGTGACACCTGCATTTGATAAACCAAAAGGCATTTTTTGATATGCATACATTCCCCATTTTGTGGTGAATGTAATTTTGTATTGATCTTGTTCCTTCACTTTTAATTAATTAAATCCCAAATATCCCTCAAGCATTGAAAATATCTCGAGATCTAGTCATTATCTGCAAAATCTTCTCCAATGAAGGAAAAGGATAGTGATCCTTGAGAGAGGCCTTGTTTAGGTCCACGAATTCTCACGCAGAGCCTAATTTTACCATTCTTCTTTCTAACTGGAACTAAGTTCGTCAATGAGTTTAGATAATTCTTTCCTCATGAGGATCTCTATCTTAGGGTTTTTCATTCTTTGCTTTTGCCTTATTGGTTTGATAATGGGATCAAGATCAATAGAATGTTGGGCTACAATTGGATTGAACTCTTTTAAATATTCATAGCCCCATGACAACACATCACTAAACTTCTGACATAAGGAAACAAAATTTTTCTTTTCATGTTCATCACATACCTTTCCAAGAAAACCTTATTTTCTGGGGCAATTGCAATAAGTGGCAGATCTTCTTGTTTCACCACGATGCTCTTTTCGTACCCCTAAATTCATCATCTGGACTGAAATGTTTTCTAGAGTGACCAATCCTTTTGTAAATTTATCTTTTTTGAGCTAAATAATCGATCACCATAGATGTCTTACAAATTAGACTACATTTTTGAAGAAAATTCAGCTTCATTCTATATGAATTGGACAATATGTTCATCACTATCAAATACTTTCAGGTTGGTCGCATTATCGGTATGGATGGCACAGAATCTTGATATGTTTTGTTTTCCCATAACCAAGTCTTTACGGTGAAAATTGAGAAGCGAGAGCTTGTTGTCCTCTCAATTTTCCCCACCCTTTCGAATCTAATTTCATGAAAATTGGAGCCTGTTGTAGAAGAAATTTGTGTTTTAAACTCCTCAAATGCTCGTTTTCATTTCCCATGACATTTTTAATCAAAATTTCCTTAGTCTACTACCATTAAAATGTTTTACCTATTTTCAATTGATGGGAAATGATTTTAGTTCTCCTTTTATGCATTTGGAATGCGTGGGACCTTGCATCTTTCATTTTTAACCTTTTGCAGAGAAATAAATTCTTCATCGGGAGCAAAAATGGTGTTTTTCTCATTTCTGCAACTTCCTACGTTCTTTTCCCGTCAAATTCTTGCTCGAAAAGGTGAAGCTACGCATTTTTTCCCATTGGATGTGGCCGAAAAGGTTTCCTTTTGAACTTATCACTTTTGGTGATTTTGGGAAAAATGCTAGATTTGCCCCGCATCCCCTTCGGTCCTTGATTGGGCCGGAGTAGTTTTGGCGGAATTTCGGGTGATGGATCCATTTTATTCCTAAGGCATTACGGCGAAAGTGCAAAAGTTCTAAAATGACCCATGGCCTGCCCGCGAAAAAGGATAAATTTGAGTTAAAATCCACAAGTGAAAATCGAGAAAGGACGCGTGTTCATATTGAAAATTCAATGGCGGAGGCATGGACTTTCGGGTGAAAGGTTAGAATTTTTCCCTTTTCAAAATAGATAAAAAGTGAAGCACATCCTCTGACAATCCAATCAGACGATGCCATGTGTTGAAGAATCAGAAAGGGGCATTTGGCTACTTTTTAGTTCACATGCACTTTGGCGGACCGGAGGAGGACTTTGGGAATTTTAGCCTTGTTTCCAAAAAAGGTGAAAAGTTATAAAATGGCCCACGGCCCCACTCATGCAAGAGATAATTTCTAAGTTAGGGTCTACAAGCAAATTGGAAAGGGACACCTGGCCTACGTTGAAAAGTTAATGGCGGAGGCTCAGACCTTTGGGGAAAAGTTAAATTTTTCCCTTTTCAAAAATAGATAAAGTATAAAACTAAAGTGTGTTCCCTTTTGAACCCAGTTAGGTGAGGCCACATGTTGAAGGATGAAATTGGAATAGTGGGCATGCGGCGGAAATTGAGAATTTGAGCCTTTTTCACCAAAAGGTTAAAATGTTGCAAATTGGGTCACGACCCCCTTTTCCAATCGTGGTGTGCCACATGTTCACGTTGAAAAGTCAAAGCAAGTCGGTGGAGGTTTTTGAGAATTTGAGATTTTTGTTAAAAAGAGTTTAAATGGCATATTTGGACCACATTTCCTCGACCACTCGGATGACACCACGTGTCGGCTTTTGCAGAGCCGCGGGAGGCGAAGCAAAATCAAAAATCACACTTTTTCTCCCAAATGTCAGGAAATGTAGTTTTCGACCCCCATGGTCATTGTTGCTTGGATTTTCCAACGCGTAGGGGAAAAGATAGCCAAATGCATTCATCTGGTTTTGACACCATTAATGAACCAAAGCTCTAAAAAATGCAAAAATGGATCATTTTTCATTATTTTCTCTATATCCTTGTCGTTTCTCCATGAGATGATTTTTTGGTTTATTATGGAGCCAAATTGATAAGTTTGAAGGGATGTAAAGTTTGATCATCAGAAAACGAAGTTTATCGGGCATACGCGATAAAAAAGGGGAGAAAACTTACCGGTAAGCACTTGAGTGCTATGGAAGTGGTTAAAAGGTGGAAATGGCAGTGACCACATGAAGAAGGAAATCATGAGATGCCCCTGTTAAAATAATCATGCTCAAACTAATGAAATATTTGCCTTTTGAACCTCTAGTTTTCATGAGTGCGTTTGTTTCATGTCACTTTCCAAAATCGGATCTGCAACAAACATTATTCCTTTCGGATATTCTTTTCTTGGGGACAAAGTATGGATATATACGAATTGTTATAAGAACATGGTTTTGGCCATGGTAAAGGGATTCTGGTTTTCTGGGAAAGTTGTAAATTATGAAGTAATTCAATACAGAAGTTCTTTCTTTTCTTATTTTCCTCTGTTATATCTTTCTCTCTCCTTTCTCGATTCAAGGGATCATTTGTTTTGCATTCAATAGAAACTTTGTGTTCTAGTCTGTGTGAATCTTTAGAACTTTGTGTCTGCAGATTTGTGTCGGTGGTGAAGTAATTGATCCTTTTCTATATTTTCTTGGTTCAATGTAAGTAGGGAGATACTCTGCTATCTATATTTCCCAAAATCATTGTTGTTTTCTTCCTTCTCCCATCTCCATATTCTTCTATTCCTTTTGATTGATAATATTTTAAGTATGAAAACATTCCAGTATATCAGGGTCCAAACATTGAGAGTTGTATATCTGTACATTTGTTTTCTTGCTTTCAATAAGGGAACCTCTCCCATTAAAGAGGAGGGACTTGTCCCTTGACTATGGTTTCTAGCCATGTTCCATTCTGAAACCCAACAATTTTTGGTGACTCCGCTAGGGAATTCATTGTAAATGGATTCCAGTTTTTGAATAACAACTTCTTGATCATCTTTGATCTAGAGACTCCAAGATACACTTGGGGTAGAAGAACCCTTGGGGAAGAATACCCTCATTTCCAAATTTTGGATCATCAAGGTTTCTCTCTCCCTTCATCAACAAGAAAAAGAAGAGGAACAAGGTCTGCAAGCACTCCTTTTGCTAGAGACAGAACTTACTGGGAGTGACATCCCTCAAGATCAAATCAATCCTAATTTGCATGCTTTGATTCTCACTGGTGTTTCAGTTCCTCTCCAAACAATCTTTCCAAGGATGGCATCTCCTCTACCTTGGGGCCAAAGGGTTGGGCCTCTTGCTCTTCCCCAACCATTGCATGAATTTCCTAGAGGCAATAGAAATAATTTCCCTAAATTCAGAGGTGATGGGAAGGTTCATCTAGATGAACATATTACAGCCTTCATTGTTGCTTGTGGTGTTCTTGGAGTTGAACATGAAGATATCTCCATTAGAATTTTTGTGGAGACATTGCAAGATAATGTTGTTGATTGGTTCTATCATCTTCCTGCTGGATCCATCACCAATTAGAATAGCATGACAACCCAGTTTGAGTAGCGTTTCAAACCTTCTAAGGATGTACATGCCCTCTTGGCCCAGATTTCTCAAATCAAGAAAGAATCACATGAGCCCATGAGGGAATTTGTGGCCAAATTCAACAGGTTAGTTAATAGGATCCCACAAAACACACACCCTATGGATCAGATTTAGAAATGTTTCTTCCTTGATTCCCAACCGCTGAAGTGAGCTATGCACTTAGGAGAGCCAACCTTTCCACTTTGGATGTTGATCAGAGATTTGATGTCAGTGTTGAAGATGATTTGATCATGTTTGACAAGCTAAGGAGAGATTCATCCAAATCCAAAGCATCTCCTTCTTCCACATCTTCTCCTAGAGCTGATGCAGATCAGTTGGTACAGAAACTTGCTAATGATCTTATCACCCTCAAGAAGTAGTTCACCCAACATGCTCCTTATCAGGATGTTCCTAGGAAGAACTTTCAGCCTAGGAATCGGTTGCCCTCTACTCAGACCAGATTGGCTAATTGAAGGCCCACCTATTAAAGTTCCAGTCAATGCAACATGTGAAGTCTTTGGAGCACCATGATGAGGGAGGAAGATGAAATCATGTGAAGAACATGAAGAGGAAGCTGATGAAGAATTAGAATATTTGAGTGGATCTCATGTCCATTTTCTCACCATTGAAGGTATAGATGAAGAGGATGATTATGAAGAAAGAGTTGCAGAGATGAACAATGAATCATATGTTGTCATGACTCATGAGCAAGCTAACAAGGAGAAAGTGGTACATCTTGATAAAAGATCTAAGGAGCCTCCTACGATCATTCTAGTGATTTCAAGGAGAGGAGCTCCTATTCCAACTTCTTCCACATCCAAGGTAGGTTCTGTTGTTCCTTCCTCCTCTATTCGTGCTCCTAAAACTTCTTACCCTTCAAATGATAGAGTTGATAAGTCAAAATTTTCACCTACTCCTATCAACGATGCTCCATCTACCTCTGGCTCTTTTGAAATTATTGACCATCTCAAGAAAACTAAGGTCCAGATCTCAGAAGATGAATTCTACCAAACCCATCCCAAGGCCTTTGCTAAGATGATAGACTTTGTAAACTCCAAATCCAAGCCTTCATCCCCTAGTTCTAAAGGTATCTTGCCCACTCCTTCTTCTTCATCTCAACCAAGACTTGTGGCTGCAGTCACTTCATCTGATGGGAAGATCGAACCATTTTATGTCACTCTCCTCATAGCTGGCTACAAACTCAACAATTGTGTTATTGATTCTGGTGTTTTAGATAATGTGATGCCTTCTAAGGTAGCTAATGCCCTAGGCTTAACCCTAACCCATGCTTTGAGTTCATGTTACTCAATGGAAAGTAGAGAAGTGTCGTTGGTTGGGAGGATCAAGGATGCACAAGTGGTCTTTGTTGCTTTTCTAGAGAAGAAAGTTTTAGCCACCATTTTAGTAGTTGATATTCCCCCTTCCTACGGTATGTTGCTTTGAGTAGGAATGTTTGTAAAAATTTTGGAGGAGAAATCATGATGGATTGGTCACATGATCTTATTCTAGTGAATGGGAAAATGAAGAAGCTCTTTGCCGCCTGAGAAACAAAATGAATATATCATGAAAAAATAGCTCGATACCAATTTAACGAGCGATACCTTTGAGTTCGTCGATACCAATTTAACACAACGATACACTTTGAAGCTCGATACAAATTAACATAACAACAAACTGAAGCTCTAATACCAATTTAATCAATGCACTTTGAAAACCAAAATACTCAAACAGAAGCTCAATTTACTTAATCATCTAATCCGAACATCAATAGAATATTTATCTCGAGCATCGGCTCCAAACAACTCGTCTAGAATCATGATTACAATATCAAGACATCGTCTCTGTCTCAAATAGATCTTCAAATGTACTTGAAGGAATCAATATTCAAAAACTTTAAATCACCATTTATCAATAGAACATGAGCAGATGTGTAAACATAGTTACTTACAAGACAGATCTTATACGAATACGAGACTTCAAAACTACAAACTTTATATACTTTGCATTGCGGACTTTAGACTCCAATCCTTCTTCTATTCTTTCACGTCCGTGTCTCCTCCAAATCCAGTGTAGTGAATGAGTTGGAAATGGTCTTATTTATAACCATTCCAAGGCTTTTCACCGGATGACTTGAGGACCGGAAACCGGAAAACCGGAGATCTCGGTTATCGGTAAGATTCCTTATGGATGACGGACAGTGAGTACAACCCACTCACGAGAGTAACTTTAGGAAAAGAAGCATGGGTCCACCACGCACCGACAAGGCAAACGAATCAAACCAAAAGACAAACGACAACGGCACACAAAAGTCGTATAGCCCCACAAAAACAAAAGCAAGACTTTAATAAAGGCGCACTAAGGATCGTCGAAGAGGACAGAGGGTCTCGGAGCATCTTCATCCGAGGATGAAGTGGTGTCATGTCTGTCGGACGGTAACTCAAGATTCCTTTCTCTTTGCTCGAGCCAAACTCGGATATGTGTGATGTCCGTCATTGTCGGGTTGTAAGTGATGTCTGATAGTCGGGGAACAAGTAATGATCAAGGATCCGCGAGTCTTGGCCTGGAGCAGCGGCCTTACCACCATTGTATGGTGCAGCAAAACTCTTCTCCACAATGTTGCATTAGGCCTTTCAGCCATGTTCCCGTGATTCATTTTTACATAATAATGTGCTTTGATGAACCAAGGCACTTTACACTGAATTAGTACATTTCTTGCAATATCAGGATGAACATTAAGAAGTGGAGAATCAGACAATTTTGTAGGCAAATATTTGAGCAGAAAGTATTTAAAGTGAGAAGAAATATACTTCCTGTCACCAACGAAAGGAGCTCGATTCCGAGGTCATAATGAAGAGGATGTTCCTCTGTCCAAAGCCGAGAATATTCAAACCTCCAAAGAGTGTCCTTTCTACAGGGAATTAATTGTTCAGTCGAAGACCCTCAACAGCCAGTGGAAGTGGTCAAGTTGTTCCATAGAGTCTGAGAGATCTCCATTGCCAAGTGAAGACAACATTTGATCATAGGTTCTGTAAAGTATGATGCGGTGTCCAGGGAATGTCTGGATCAAAGAACCTACATTCGATTCGACATAGCATACTCCCGAGTGGAAATAAGATCCTGGATATGAGAAGCGTTTGAGCTTCTTGAGACATTCTGTTATCATTTAATGCAAGAGTATCTATCGTATTTTGGCATGTCTCGTGATCCCATATTGTTCCATGTGGCTCATGGAATACTTGTGTAACATTTATGGTCTTTGGAGCATTCGGTTCCCTACTTGCAAAATCGGCTAGAGCATTGGATTTTCCAGATATATGCTCTACTTGAAAATTCAAAATTATCAAACCAGAGACCCCATCTTTGGAGTCTATTAAAAGCTGTTTTATTGGCTGGATCACCTCCATTCAATCTTTTCTTAAAATCTTTAAGATCAGATCTAAGAATGAATGTTTCATTTTGCACAAAAAAAAAAAGCTTTAATAGCCTTTTTTGCAGCCAATAATTCCTTATGAGAAGAATGGTAATTTGTTTCAGATCCTTGAAAGGCTCCTGAAGCAAACCTACATACCTTTTCTTTACCATCTTCACCTTTTTCTTTTAGAACAGCTCCCAAAACTGATCACTGGCGTCACATTCAATGATCTTGATACCAGGTCCTGGTAAGAGTCATTGCAGGGAGTTCAAGGACTTGTTTCTTTATTCTTTGTACTGCCTGAGTCATCTCCTGAGTCCAACTAGGAGCATCTTTCTTCAATCTTTTATTTAGCGATACCACAATCGCTGGTATATTACGATAAAACCAAAGAACATAGTTAACGCATCCAAGAAAGCGCATAGCTTCTTTGTTTCTCTAAAATCGATGGGAAATTTTGTATCTTGCTTACAACATGTGATTGCATAGAAATTGTCCCGAGCTTATTGTAATGCCAAGGAAATCTATATCTTCTTTGAAAACTTCCATCTTTGTCGGGGACAGACAGATTCCATTTTTATAAACTACTTCATAAAATTTCTCTAGATGAGTTATATGTTCTTTGGGAGATTTTGAAAAAATAAGTATGTCATCAATATAGATGATCAAGAAGTCTGATAACTCACCGAATATTTTATCCATTATCTTCTGGAAGATAGATGGAGCTGTCTTTAAACCAAATGGAAGCACCTTCCATTCGTACTGTCCACCGGGCACAATGAATGCCGTCTTGTACATGTCTTCATTTTTCAAGAAGATCTGCCAAAAACCACTTTTTAGATCAAATTTACTATAAACCTTTGATCCTTTAATTCTTCTGAGAATATCATCCTTGGCAGGTATAGGATGTTGGACTGCAGCAATAAATTTATTGAGTGGTTTGTAATCCACTACTAGCCTCTTCTTGTTCCTTAATTGTTCACTCCTTTTATTGACATAAAAGGCAGTGCATGACCATGCAGAGTTGGATTCTTGAATTAATCCAGCTTTTAGCAACTTTTGTATTTCTGCATGACATTCTTTTCTTTCTGGTGGAGGCATTCCTCTGTGATGTGCCTTGAATCTTGGCACAATCTCATTTCCTTTATCATCTCTGACTAGCTGCAGATCTAAGGAACAATAATGTTTTCTTCTGTTAACAAATGCATGTGGATCTTCACTGCAAGCATTTTGTTTAATCTTGGATACAACTTCTTCAATGCTTACAGAACAATTAGAAATAGATTTATGAATCCAGTATTGTTAACAGTCTTGGCCTTTTGAGGCAAAGGGACTATAGACTGGAAGGAATATCTTCCGGGATTTTGATAGGTGGTTCAAAGTATATGATCTTGGGATATACTAAAAGTATGACATTTCTGTAAGAAATCTACACCCAATAAACAGTCATAGTTTTCCATGTTATGTTGATAGAATTCAATAACCATGGAAGTCCCTTCTATATCTATTTTGATTTTTGCCATATATCTACAGACAACTTCTCTTTTGTCAAATCTGATTTTAGTATGGGTATTTACCCAACAATCAGCAGGAATAGCATATTGTCTGATTAAACACTGATTTCTGCACCCGTATCAACCATTGCATCTAGTACATATGGTTTGATATGTGGTATGCATATTGTTATGGCAATGAAAGGGTTCTGTGTGCAACTTAAAGTACATACCTCTGAATGATCCTTTTGGGATGCAATATGTTGGTATGTATCTTCCAAAGTTTCTTCAGAATCCTTTTTCTCTTTTCTTCTTCCTCTAGTAGCCTTGTATATTCTTCTGTAGCATTGGCTATAACTTTCTCTAGCAGTTCCAATCTGGATTTTCTCCAGGCTTTATAAACTTCTCTTGAAGCTGGATCTATAGAGGATTGCCCTGTTTCATAGCTGGTATATACAGGAGGACTGATTCCTCTGCCACGACCTCTCCAAGGTCCTGCCCTTCCTCTGGTAGGGATCTGTCTCTGCCTAATCCTTTGCTGGAATGGCGGTCTGATCTGGAAAGGCTTCAGATGGCACATCAAGCTGTTCTTCTGCTTGTCTCTGTAGATTGCTTTGCTCTAATTCTTGTTGTCTGATGTATCGATCTTGAATATCTCTGAGTTCTTTGCTCAGAGCCATTTTTCTGGCAGTGTCCCATGGGGGACAGCTTTCATAAACTGACTGAATAGTTTCCATCTGTTTCCTTAAAAGTTCTGCACTTGGAGGTATCATTGGGTGAACAAAATTTGAAACCATGTTAATAGCAAAGTTAGCAAAAGAAGGAATAGTGCTATACCCGCTATCATCAGTACTATCATCATCATCTGAAACTTGCTGAATCAGATTACAGGGTTCACCTTCTATAGATGCATAGGAAATATCTGATGAAAGACTTTCAGTATCTGATATAAAGGCATATTCATCTTCATCTATACCTTTAATGGATAAGGCATTTATCTTAGCCTTACCTTTAGCAGAGTCCTTTTGAGGACATTGATTAGCATAATGATTCTCTTTACATATATAGCAAGTAGGCTTAAACTTTGTTTGCTTACCTAAATGCTTGTGTCTTCTGAATTTAAACCTTTTCCTGGGCTGGTCGATCTCTGAATTTGTCTTTAGACTTTTTGTACCTTTTGAATTTTGTCTTTTTCTTTTTCTTGTACCTCACATCCTCCCCCTTTGAAAAAGTACAGTCTCTGCAAGAAGACTTACGCCGGAAGAAGAGTAATTTCAAGCTCAGGACACCCGAAGGGTTCGAGAGCATATTGCTCACAAAAGACATTACTCAATGCCTTTTGATGTTTGAGCGCCTGTTTGCGCTCCCATTTATCTTTACAGTTTGGCATTAGTTTGATCTATGATCTGATTTATATGACCAAAACTGAGTTCTGAAGTGCGAAGCCCATGCATTGCCTTTTTATACTGAGTGGCAAAGTAAGGCGGAAAGGATTCAATGTAACGAAGACGCATGGTCTCGTCATTGATATTACCGAGCTAGTAAAGCTTCGCATGAAGCACCGATATTCTTTGACACGTGTCATGTCGTGGAGGCGAGCTCTAAGGAACATGGCAGTATTCATCATCTTATCATCATCGATGTTGCCAATAAATTCCTTGATAACAGCTGCTGTTAAGCGAGTGAATCCTGCTTGCAAAATCATTTCTTTATTGGGAATTAAATCCCACCATTCTTTTAGTACACCAACAAAACCATTAGCAATTGTAGCTGCAATATTCCTTGGTGTTCTACCATATGTTTCTTGTTGGGTATTACCCCAACCAATCATAGCATGAATTAATTCTTTAATTTCTGAAACAGATTTGCATTCAACTCTGTAGAAATTAGGCTGAAGTGTCTGTATCTTAGTGGCTGCCTGAAAACCAGGAGCAGAGGTTTCACCCATTTGCTCATCAAAGACTGGGGGTTCAAACTCTGGGTTTTCAATGTGTGATTCTCTAGACCCTTCAATACTAAGCATTTAACCTCGCTTATCTTTAAAAAGAGAGGTTTATATTCCTCTAGCACCTCTTTATAGGATTTCTTTGTAGAGGGACTTGCTAATTCTTGTACTTGAGACCAAGATGCTTTGCTTTGGTCCAATCTCCTTCCTTTCTAGGAGTTAGCTTATGACTTATTTCTTGGATTCAGGCGTAATCATGGAAGTTCTGAGTTAGGCATTTCGTATATCATCTATCCGAGAATGAGTTCTTTCATTCTCATCCTGTAGTTGGGAGATTCCAGATTCAAACAATTCATTAGTCTGTGTGGCCCGTGAGTTGATAGTGCTTTTTATGCTAGTGGTGTGATCCACTAATGGCTGTATCAGATCAGTTATTCCTTGTATGATTATTGCTGGCATATTTTTAGAAACACTGTTATTCTGTTGTACTAATGTTTCTATATTCTGAACTGATTGATCTAAGCTATCAACTTTTCCCGATAACAATTTAAGGGCTGCTGTGGTATCTCCTTTCTTCCTTAACTCTATTGCTTGAAGAGTCTTTTCTAAAGAAGACAATTTATGTGCATTTGACTCAACTTCCTCATGGACAGCCAAAATGGCTTTGTTTGTCCAATTCAACATCTTAGAGCTCTCTGAAGGCTCTATATCTTTGTTCACATGACTCTCGGTACCCGAAGACCGCTTCCGGGTTTGATCGGGTGAGATCAGCTCATGCTTTTGCTCTGTTATTGGGAAAGAAGTTCTAGTGCTAGTGGAGGCCATATTAATTGTAGGCCCATTTACAGGGGCATACTTCTGACTTACCAATTTTTCACAATCAGTGCACCAAAGAAAATCTGTAGATGGATCATGTGTCAGAGACTTATGACTACAAAGAAACAATTTCTCATCCTTCGATCTTCTATTTTCATTGTGCATTAGATGATTCACCAACAATGAAATATGAAGATGTGGATGCAATGAGAATTACTTCTTGACAGATGTCTTTAGACATGTTTCATCCAGAGTTGTTTCTAAAACTCAAAGTCACATTATCTTTATTTTCAATGACCGAGGTGGCATTTTCTAGCTTAGGCTTAGGTGATCCTTGAACAAATTTCTTTGCTAAGGTCCATTCTCTAGGGACCTTGATTTCAGACCAGGATATGAGTTCTGGTTCTATTTTTGGCTTTCTATATTTACGTGTGTCGATGGTAAAGAAAAGGTATGTAGGTTTGCTTGGGAGCCTTTCAAGGATCACAAACAAATTACCATTCTTCTCATAAGGAATTATTGGCTGCAAAAAGGCTATTAAAGCTTTTCTATTTTTTGTGCAAAATGAAACATTCATTCTTAGATCAGATCTTAAAGATTTTAAGAAAAGATTGAATGGAGGAGATCCACCAATAAAACAGCCTTTTAATCGACTTCGAAGATGGGGTCTTTGGTTTGACAATTTTGAATTTTCACAGAGCATATATCTGGAAAATCCAATGCTCTAGCCGATTTTGCCAAGCAGTAGAGAACTGAATGCTCCAAAGACCATAAATGTTACACAAGTATTCCATGAGCCACATGGAACAATATGGGATCACAGAGACATGCCAAAATACGAGATAGATACTCTTGCATTAAATGATAAGAGATGTCTCAAGAAGCTCAAACGCTTCTCATATCCAGGATCTTATTTCCACTCGGAGTATGCTATGTCGACCGATCGAATGTAGGTTCTTTGATCCGAGACATTCCTGACACCATTACCATACTTTACAGAACCTATGATCAAATGTTGTCTTCAATTGGCAGTGGGATCTTTGTACTCTATGGATGGAACGACCAGGAGATCCACTTCAAATTGAGGTCTTCGACTCGATCACAATTAATTCCCGAGAAAGGACACTCTTTGGAGGTTTGAATATTCTCGGCTTTGGACGAGAGGAACATCCTCTTCATTATGACCTCTCGAGCTCCTTCACATTGGTGACAGAAGTATATTTCTTCTCACTTTAAATACTTTACTGCTCAAATATTTGCCTACTAAATTGTCTGATTCTCCACTTGTTAATGTACATCCTGATATTGCAAGAAATGTACTAATTCAATGTAAAGTGCCTTGGTTCATCAAAGCACATTATTATGTAAAAATGAATCACAGAACATGGTTGAAAGGCCTAATGCAACACTGTGGAGAAGAGTATTGCTACACCACACAATGGTGGTAAGGCCGCCTGCTCCAAGCCAAGACCTGAAGATCCTTGATCATTACTTTTCCCGACCGAGACATCATCTTACGACTCCGACAATGACGGAAAGCACACATATCTAGAGTTGGCTCGAGCAAAGAAAAGGAATCTTGAGTTACCATTCTGTGTCCGACAGACATGACACCACTTCATCCTCGGATGAAGATGCTCCGGACCCTCTGTCCTCTTTCGACGGCAGTCCTTAGTGCGCCTTTATTAAAGTCTTGCTTTTGTTTTTGTGGGCTTTATCCGGACAGCGAGCTGTGTTGTCGTTTGTCTTTTGGTTTGATTCTTTTGCTTTGTGGGTGCGTGGTGGACCCATGCTTCTTTTATAAAGTTACTCTCATGAGTAGGTTGTACTCACCTTCTCCGTCATCCATAAGGAATCTTACCGATAACCTTGAGATCTCCGGTTTTCCTGGTTTCCGAGTCCTCAAGTCATCCGGTGAAAAGCCTTGGAATGGTTATAAATAAGACCATTTCAACTCATTCACTACACTGGGTTGGAGAGAAGACACGGATGAAAGAATAGAAGAAGGATTGGAGTCTAAAGTCCGCAGATCTGCATAATATAAAGTTTGCAGTTTTTGAAACGTATTGAGTTACATATAAGATTCGTCTGTAAGTTATGTTTACATCTGTTCATCTTCTACTAAAAGTTAATGGAGATCTAAAATTTGTGAATATCGATTCCTTCAGCACATTTGAAGATCTGTTTGAAACAGATGATGTATTCGAGATTGTAATCATGATTCTAGTCGAGTTGTTTGGAGCCGATGCTCGATAAATATTCTATTGATGTTCGGATTAGATGATTAAGTAAATTCGAGCTTCCTGTTTATATTTTGGTTTTCGGTTTGATTGATTAAATTGGTATTAGAGCTTTCAATTTGTTGTTATATTAATTTGGTATCGAGCTTGATTATCGTTTTGTTAATTTGGTATCGAGCTTGATCAGTTATCGTTTTGTTAATTTGGTATCGAACTTCGATTATTTTAATTTGCTATCGAATTGGTACAAAGATACTGCAAGTTGATACCAATTTATTAACACAACGATACACTCAAGCTTGCGATACCAAATTAACATAAAACAAATGAAGCTCTAATACCAATTTAATCAACTAGCACTTGGTCATGAAAACCAAAAGTTAAACAAGAAGCTCACAATTTACTTAATCATCTAATCCGAACATCAATAGAATATTTATCGAGCATCGGATCCAATACAACTCGACTAGAATCATGATTACAATATCAAGACATCGTTGAATCTAGTTAATCTCTTCAAATGTATCTCGAAGGAATCAATATTCAAAATTTTAAATCACCATTAGTCTTACTCGATAGAACATGAACAGAATGTAAACATAGTATACTTACTGAGCAGATCTTATACGAATACGAGACTTTCAAAAACTGCAAACTTTATATACTTTGCACGTGAACTTTAGACTCCATCCTTCTTCTATTCTTTCACGTCAACATGTCTCCTCCAAATCCAGTGTAAGTGAATGAGTTGGAAATGGTCTTATTTATAACCATTCCAAGGCTTTTCACCGGATGACTTGAGGACGAAAGCCGGAAAACCGAAGATCTCTTATCGAGTAAATGATTCCTTATGGATGACGACGGTAATGGAGTACAACCCACTCACGAGATAACTTTAGGAAAAGAAGCATGGGTCCACCACGCACCTGACAAAGCAAAAACTCCAATCAAACCAAAAGACAAGCACGACAACAGGACCTTGTCGTATAGCCCCAAAAATCAAAAGCAAGACTTTAATAAAGGCGCAAGGAAGGATGTCTTATGTCGAAGAGACAGAGGGTCTCGGAGCATCTTCATCGAGGATGAAGTGGTGTCACTGTCACATCCATGGTAACTCAAGATTCCTTTCTCTTTGCTCGAGCCAAACTCGGATATGTGTGTCTTTGTCCCGTCATTATCGGTTGTACAGTGATGTCAGTCGAGGAACAAGTAATGATCAAGGATCGCAAGTCTTGGCAAGAGCGGCGGCTTACCACCATTGTATGGTGCAAGCAAAACTCTTCTCTCACAATGTTGCATTAGGCCTTTCACCATGTTCTGTGATTCATTTTTACATAATAATGTGCTTTGATGAACCAAGGCACTTTACTAAGAGACATTAGTACATTTCTTGCAATATCGGGATGAACATTAAGAAGTGGAGAATCAAACAATTTTGTAGGCAAATATTTGAGCAAAAAGTATTTAAAGTGAGACGCAAAGATCCCTCCATTCATTTAGGGAAGGCCCGAACTTGTTTGTTCAACCTCTTCCTTATCTTTCGACTGCAGAATGATTTAAAATGGCAGTGATTCTCCTAGAACTTCCACTTTGTATCGAGTCAGAAGATATTGAATTAGTAAATCTTTACGAAGCTTTCCCGGTCAATACGATGATATAGATATTGTTGATGAAAGTAGTCCACTCGAAGAATGGGAATCGGTAATCCAAGTGGCTCTTCCAATAACGTGAATACAACATTCCTTTAATTGCATAAGGAGGACATTAAGAGTCTTAAGCAAAGATGCACATAAGTTTGCACATGTTGGTTGCGTGCAAATAGGGATAACTCCTCTCTTTTGAAGAGGTTTAAATGCTTCCATTTTATGTTGCTTGATGGACCTACGATTTGATAATTTTAAAGACAGTCTGCTAGCCGCTATCCAAACTGGATTGCATAATGGACCTATATCCTTTGAGGTCTACCCTAATTATCCAGTATCTTTAACTAAAGATGATCTTCTTCAGGATGTCCTAAAACTCCACTTAGCTACCACTGGTCTTAACATGAGAACAGGAGCTTGTCCACTCGCCATCCATTATAAGATTATCTATAGGCTAGTCAACACAATGTATCCAGCTGTAAAGCATGGAGTGTCCAAGGGCAGCAGCGTGGTGACACACGTAAATTGAAAGCCAAAAATAGAACCGAGCTCAATATCTTGGTCTAGAAATCAAGGTCCCAGAGAATGGACTTTAGCAAAAAATTTGTTCGATCTAGAAGCCTAAGACTAGAAAATGCTACCTCAGTCACAGAAAATAAAGATAACGTGACTTTGAGTTTTAGAAGTAATCTGGATAGGAAAATGTCTAAAGACATCATCAAGAAGTAATTCTCATTGCATCTACTTCTTCATATTTCATCTTTGTTGGTGAATCATCTAATGCAACCTGAAAGCGAGAAGAGCCACAGGAAGAGAAATTATTTCTCTGTAGTCACAAGTCTCTTACACATGATCCCTCCACTGATTTTCTTTGGTGCTCGGATTGTGAAAAACTTGTGAGTCAGAAGTATGCCCCTGTAAATGGGCCTACTATCAATATGGCCACTACTAGCAGTAGAACTGCTTTTCCTATAACAGATCAACATGAGTTGATCTCACCAGATCAAACCCGAAAGGCGGTCTTACGGTATCGTCAGCCATCGTGAGAAAGATATAGAGCCTTGAGAGAGTTCTAAATGATGAATTGGACAAACAAAGCCATTTAAAAGCATGTCATGAGGAAGTTGAGTCAAATGCACATAAATTGTCTTCTTTAGAAAAACTCTAAAAGCAATAGAGTTAAGGAAAAAGGAGATACCACAGCACCCTAAATTGTTACTCGGGAAAAGTTGATAGCTTAGATCAATCAAGATGAATATAGAAACATTAGTAAACGACCAAACGGTGTTTCTAAAAATATGCCAAAATAATCATACAAGGAATAACCGATCTACGATAACCATTAGTGGATCATACCACTAGTATAAAAGCACTATCAATACTCACGGGCCACAAATACTAATAATTGTTTGAATCTGGAATATCCCAACTACAAGGGATGAAAATGAAAAACTCATGCTAGAATAGATGAGATTCAAAAATGCTTATCACATGAACTCCCACGTATTCTTCCTAGAATACAGGAAATAAGTACAAAGCTAACTCCTAGAAAGGAAGGAGACTGGACCAAAGCTGCAACTTGGTCTGAAGTACAAGAGTTAGCAAGTCCTTCAGTAAAGAAATCTATAAAGGAAGTGCTTGAAGAATATAAACCTTTGTTCTTCAAGGATAAGCAAGTAAACATGCTCAGTATTAGAGGAACAGAAGAATCTCACATAGAAACCCAGTTTGAACCTCCAGTCTTTGATGAACAAATGGGAGAATCCTCTACTCCTGGTTTCCAACAAGCCACTAAAATACAGACATTACAACCTAATTTCTATAGGGTTGAATGTAAAACTGTTTCTGAGATTAAAGAATTAATTCATGCTATGATAGGTTGGGGTAATACTCAACAAGAAACCTATGGAAGATCTCCAAGAAACATTGCTGCCACAATTGCTAATGGATTTGTTGGTGTACTAAAAGAATGGTGGGATTTAATCCCAACAAAGAACTGATTTTGCAGGCAGGATATACTGGTCTAACAGCAGCTGTTATCAAGGAATTTATTGGCAACATTGATGACGACAAAATGATGAATACAGCATGTTCCTCAGAGCCCGCTTATGTGACATGACAAGAGTTAAAGAGTATCAGTGCTTCATGCAGAAGCTTTATTATAGCTCCGGAAATATCAATGACGAGACTATGCGTCTGCGTTACATTGAATCATTTCCGCCATACTTCGCCACTCAGTACAAAAAGGCGATGCATGGACTCCGCACAAATGAACTCAGTTTTGGTCACATAAATCAAATCATTGACCAGACTAATGCAAAATTATGTAAAGATAAATGGGAGCGCAAAAAGGCAGCGCTCAAACATCAAAGCCTCGAGTAATGTCTTTTGTGAGCAATATGCTCTTGAGCCCTTCGGCTGTCCAGATCTGGAAGTCACTTCTTCTCGGCGTAAGTCTTCTTGCAGAGACTGTACTTTTTCAAAGGGGGAGGATGTGAGATATAAGAAAAGAAAAAGAAATTCAAAAATACAAAAATCCAGATTCAAAGATAAGTTCAGAGAACAGACAGCCCCAGAAAGAAATTCAAATTCCGAAGATACAAGCATTTAGGTAAGCATAATAAATTTAAACCTACTTGCTATATTTGTAAAGGGGATCACTATGCAAATAAGTGTCCTCAAAAGGATTCTGCTAAAGGTAAGGCTAAAGATAAATGCCTTAACAACCAGAGGAATAGTAGATGATGAATATGCATTTATTTCGAGATCTTGAAAGTCTTTCATCGATATTTCCTATGCATCTATAGAAGGTGAACCAATGTAACTGATACAAAGAAGTTTCGATGATGATGATAGATAGTCTGATGATGATAGCGGGTATAGCACTATTCCTTCATTTGCTAACTTTGCTATTAACATGGTTTCAAATTTTGTACATCCAATGATACCACCAAGTGCAGAACTCCTAAGAAAGCAGATGGAATGCTTTGATCTGAGTTTATGAAAGCTGTCCCCATGGACACTTTGCCGAGAAATAGCTCGAGTAAAAACTCAGAGATATTCAAGATCGCTACATCAGACAACAAGAGTTAGAACAGAGTCAGCTACAGAGGCAAGCTGAAGAACAGTCTGATGAGCCATTTGAAGCTTTTCCAATCAGACCTCCATTCCAACAAAGGATCCGCCAGAGACAGATACCTACCAGAGGTAGGTCAGGACCTTGGAGAGGTCGTGGCAGAGGAATCAGTCCTCCTGTTTATTCCAGTTTTGAACAGGACAATCCTCTGTAGATCCAGCTTCAAAAGAAGTCTACAAAACCTGGAGAAAATCCAGACTTGAATTGCTAGAGAAAGTAATAGCCAACGCCACTGAAGAATATACAAGGCTACTAGCAGAGAAGAAAAGAAAAGAAGGATTCTGAAGAAACTCTAGAAGATACATACCAACATATAGCATCCCAAAAGGATCACTCAGAGGTATGTACTTTATCTTGTACACAGAACCCTTTCATTGCCATTACAATATGCATTCCACATATCAAACCATATGTACTTGATGCCATGGTTGATACGGGTGCAGAAATCAGTTTAATCAGACAATATGCTATTCCTGCTGATTGTTGGGTAAATACCCATACTAAAATCAGATTTGACAAAAGAGAGGTTGTCTGTAAATATATGGCAAAAATCAAAATTGATATAGAAGGGACTTCAATGGATATTGAGTTTTACCAACATAACATGGAAAGTTATGATTGCTGCTTGGGGTAGATTTCTTGCAGAAATGTAATACTTTTAGTATATCCCAAGATCATATACTCCTGTTTGAACCACCTGTCAAAATACCCAGAAGGTATTCATTTCAATCCATTGTCCCTATGCCTCAAAAGGTCAAAGCTGTTAACAATACTTGGATTCATAAATCTATTTCTAATTGCTCTGTAAGCATTGAAGAAATTACATCCAAAATTAAACAGAATGTTTGCAGTGATGATCCACATGCATTTGTTAACAGAAAAAAGCATTATTGTTCTTTAGAACTGCAGCTTGTCAAAGATGACAAAGGAAATGAGGTTGTGCCTAGATTCAAGGCACATCACAGAGATATGCCTCCAAGAAAGAAAAGAATGTCATGCAGAAATACAGAAATTGCTAAAAGCTGGATTAATACAAGAATCCAATTCTGCATGGTCATGCACTGCCTTTTATGTTAATAAAAGGAGTGAGCAGTTGAGAAACAAGAAAAGATTGGTAGTAGATTACAAACCACTCAACAAATTTATTGCTGCAGTCCAACATCCAATCCTTGCCAAGGACGATATTCTGAGAAGAATTAAAGGATCAAAGGTTTATAGTAAATTTGATCTTAAAAGTGGTTTTTGGCAGATCTTCTTGAAAAATGAAGACATGTACAAGACGGCATTCATAGTGCCAGGCGGACAATACGAATGGAAGGTTCTTCCATTTGGCTTAAAGACAGCTCCATCTATCTTCCAAAAGATAATGGATAAAATATTCGGTGAGTTATCAGACTTCTTGATTATATATATTGATGATATACTTGTGTTTTCCAAGTCTCCTAAAGAACACATAACTCATCTTGAAAAGTTTTATGAAGTTGTTTATAAGAATGGAATCTGTCTGTCTCCAACAAAGATTGGAAGTCTTCAAAGAGGAAATTGATTTCCTTGGTATTAAAATAAGCTCTGGAACAATTTCAATGCAACAGCATATAGTAAGCAAATCCAAATTTCCCGGATCAGATTCTTAGAGAAGCAAAGCTGATTCAACGCTTTCTTGGATGCGTTAACTATATTGCTGGTTTTACGAATATAGTGATGAAGTACTTTAAACAAAAGATTAAGAAAGATTCTCCCAGTTGGAATCGAGATGACTCAAGCAGTAAAGAATTAAAAAACAAGTCTGTGAACTTCCAGCAATGACTCTTCCAGGATCAGGCACCAAGATCATTGAATGTGACGCCAGCGACCAGTATTGGGGAGCTGTTCTGAAAGAAAGAAATGAAGAAGGAAAAGAAAAGGTATGTCGGTTTGCTTCAGGAGCCTTTTTAGGTTCTGAATTAAATTACCATTCTTCTCACAAGGAGTTATTGGCTGCAAAAAAGGCTATTAAAGCTTTTTATTTTTGTTCAAAATGAAACATTCATTCTTAGATCAGATCTTAAAGATTTTAAGAAAAGATTGAATGGAGGTGATCCAGCCAATAAAACAGCTTTTAACCGACTTCAAAGATGGGGTCTCTGGTTTGACAATTTTGAATTCTCAATAGAGCACATATCTGGAAAATCTAATGCTCTAGCCGACTTTGCAAGCAGAGAACTTAATGAACCAAAGACCATCAATGTCACACAAGTATTCCATGAGCCACATGGAACAATATGGGATCACAGACATGCCAAAGCTCAGATAGATACTCTGGTATTAAATGATAACAGAATGTCTCAAGAAGCTCAGACGCTTCTCATATCCAGAGATCTTATTTCCACTCAGAGTATGCTATGTCAGATGCTGAATGTAGGTTCTTTGATCCAGACATTCCTGGACATCAGTATACTTTACAAGAACCTATGATCAAATGCTGTCTCCATTGGCAATGGAGATCTCTTTATTCTATGGAGCAACCAGATCCACTTCCAGTTGAAGGTCTCAGACTCAGGCAATTAATTCCCGGAAGGACACTCTTATGGCGCTTTGAGTATTCCAGGTTATGGACGGAAGAACATCCTTTACATTATGACCTCTGGAATCTCTCTCCTTCTGTTGGTAACAGGAAGTATATTTCTTCTCACTTTAAATATTTCCTGCTTAAATATTTGCCTACAAAATTGTCTGATTCTCCACTTCTTAATGTTCATCCTGATACTGCAAGGAATGTACTAATCCAATGTAAAGTGCCTTGGTTCATCAAAGCACATTATTATGTAAAAATGAATCACAGGAACATGGCTGAAAGGCCTAATGCAACATTGTGGAGAAGAGTTTTCTATACACCATACACCATGGTGGTTAAGGCCTCCTGCTCTGGCCAAGACTGCAAGATCCTTGATCATTACCTGTTCCCGACCAGACATCATCTGCAACCTGACAATGATGGGACAGCACATGTATCTAGTTTGGCTCGAGCAAAGAGAAAGAAATCTTGAGTTACCGTCCTGAGCGAGATATGACAGCACTTCATCATCCGACGAAGATGCTCCGGGACCCTCCGTCCTCTTTGATCCATGATCCTTGAAATACATCATTTATCTAAAAGTCTTGCTTTTGTTCATGGTTGTCGGATAAGATTCTATCTTATCCTTTACTTTTCTTAGTGCGCGTTGCTTTTGTCGTTTGTCTTTCTTGGTTTGATCGTTTGTTTTGTGGTGCGTGGTGGACCCATGCTTCTTTCCTAATTACTCTCGTGAGTGGGTTGTACTCACCTGTCCGTCATCCATAAGGAATCTTACCGATAACCGAGATCTCCGGTTTTCCGGTTTCCGGTCCTCAAGTCATCCGGTGAAAAGCCTTGGAATGGTTATAAATAAGACCATTTCCAACTCATTCACTACACTAGATTTGGAGGAGACACGGACGTGAAAGAATAGAAGAAGAATTGGAGTCTAAAGTCCGTAGTCTGCAGTATATAAAGTTTGCAGCTTTTGAAGTCCAGTATTCTCAGTATAAGATCTGTCTTGTAAGTAACTATGTTTACATCTGTTCATGTTCTATTGTGATAAATGGTGATTTAAAGTTTTGAATATTGATTCCTTGAAGACATTTGAAGATGCTGTTTTGAGACAGACGATGTCTTGATATTGTAATCATGATTCTAGTCGAGTTGTTTGGAGCCGATGCTCGAGATAAATATTCTATTGATGTTCGGATTAGATGATTAAGTAAATTGAGCTTCTGTTTCGGTATTTTGGTTTTCGTGCGATTGATTAAATTGGTATTAGAGCTTCACTTTGTTGTTATGTTAATTTGGTATCGAGCTTCGAGTGTATCGTTTTGTTAATTTGGTATCGAGCTTCAGTGTATCGTTTTGTTAATTTGGTATCGAACTTGATGTATCGTTACATTAAATTGGTATCGAGAAGTCCAAGGAAGGGCCTTCAGCAGTGTACTTTTTCAAAGGGGGAGGATGTGAGGTACAAGAAACAGAAAAAGACAAAATTCAAAAGGTACAAAAAGTCTAAAGACAAATTCGAGGAGATCGACACTTGACCCGAAAGGTTTCAATTCGGAAGACACAAGCATTTAGGTAAGCAAACAAAGTTTAAGCCTACTTGCTATATATGTAAAGAGAATCATTATGCTAATCAATGTGCTCAAAAGGACTCTCTAAAGGTAAGGCAAAGGTAAATGCTTTATCTGTAAAAGGCATAGATGAAGATGAATATGCCTTTATATCGAGATCTCGAAAGTCTTTCATCGATATTTCCTATGCATCTATAGAAGGTGAACCCCGTAATCCGATTCAGCAAGTTTCGATGATGATGATAGTAATTGATGATAGCGGGTATAGCACTATTCCTTCTTTTGCTAACTTTGCTATTAACATGGTTTCAAATTTTGTTCACCCAATGATACCTCCAAGTGCGTAACTTTTAAGGAAGCAGATGGAAACTATTCAAACAGATTTATGAAAGCTGTCCCCATGGGACACTTTGCCCGGAGAAAAATGGCTCGAGCAAAGAACTCGAGATATTCAGGATCGATACATCGACAACAAGAATTAGAGCAAAGCAATCTACAGAGACAAGCGAAGAAACGGCTGATGTGCCATCCAAGCCTTTCGAGATCGACCACCATTCCAAGCAAAGGATTAGGTAGAGACAGATCCCTACTGAGGAAGGGCAGGACCTTGAGAGGTCGTGGCGAGGAATCGATCCTCCCGTATATACTGCTATGAAACAGGGCAATCCTCTATTGATCCGGCTTCAAGAGAAGTTTATAAAGCCCGGAGAAAATCCAGTTGGAACTGCTAGAGAAAGTTATAAATGCTACTGAAAGAATATACAAGGCTACTAAGCGAGAGGAAGAAAAGAGAAAAAGGATTCTGAAGATAATCTGGAAGATACATACCAACATATTGCATCCCAAAAAGGATCATTCGGAGGTATGTACTTTATCTTGCACTCGAACCCTTTCATTTCCATAATAAAGATGCATACCGCATATCAAGCCATATGTACTAGATGCAATGGTTGATACGGGTGCAGAAATTAGTTTAATCAGACAATATGCTATTCCCGCTGATTGTTGGGTTAATACCCATACTAAAATCAGATTTGACAAAAGAGAAGTTGTCTGTAAATATATGGCAAAAATCAAAATAGATATAGAAGGGACTTCCATGGTTATTGAATTCTATCAACATAACATGGAAAACTATTCTGTCAGGGTACATTTCTTACAGAAATGTAATACTTTTAGTATTTCCCAAGATCATATACTTCTGTTTGAACCACCTATTAAAATCCCCGAAGATATTCCTTTCGACTCTATAGTCCTTTTGCCTCGAAGGCCAAAGCATAATACAATACTGGATTCATAAATCTATTTCTAATTGTTTGTAAGCATTGAAGAAGTTGTATCCAAGATTAAACAAAATGCTTGCAGTGAAGATCCACATGCATTTGTTAATGAAGAAAACATTATTGTTCCTTAGATCTGCAGCTAGTCGAGAGATGATAAAGGAAATGAGATTGTGCCAAGATTCAAGGCACATCACGAGAGGAATGCCTCCACAAGAAAGAAAAAGAATGTCATGCGAGAAATACAAAAGTTGCTAAAAGTCGGATTAATTCAAGAATCCAACTCTGCATGCTCATGCACGCCTTTTATGTAAATAAAAGGAGTGAACAGATAAGGAACAAGAAGAGGCTAGTAGTGGATTACAAACCACTCAATAAATTTATTCTTTGCGGTCAACATCCTATACCTGCCAAGGATGATATTCTCAGAAGAATCAAAGGATCAAAAGTTTATAGTAAATTTGATCTAAAAAGTGGTTTTTGGCAGATCTTCTTGAAAAATGAAGACATGTACAAGACGGCATTCATTGTGCCCGGTGGATGCATTTAATGGAAGGTGCTTCCATTTGGTTTAAAGATGACTCCATCTATCTTCCGAGAAGATAATGGATAAAATATTCGGTGAGTTATCGACTTCTTGATCATCTATATTGATGACATACTTATTTTTTTCAAAATCTCCCAAAGAACATATAACTCATCTAGAGAAATTTTATGAAGTAGTTTATAAAATGGAATCATCTGTCTCCCGACAAAGATGGAAGTTTTCAAAGAAGATATAGATTTCCTTGGCATTACAATAAGCTCTGGGACAATTTCTATGCAAACACATGTGGTAAGCAAGATACAAAATTTCCCGAGATCAGATTTTAGAGAAACAGCGATTCTGACGCTTTCTTGGATGCGTTAACTATGTTGCTTTGGGTTTTATCGAATATAGCTCACTTTGCAGTGGCATCTTACTGCTAAACAAAAGATCAAGAAAGATGCTCCCAGTTGACTCGGGGAGATGACTCAGGCAAGACAAAGAATAAAGAAACAAGTCCTTGAACTCCTAATGACTCTACCAGACACTCGCATCAAGATCATTGAATGTGACGCCAAAGTGATCGGAGTTTTGGGAGCTGTTCTAAAAGAAAAAGGTGAAGATGGTAAAGAAAAGGTATGTAGGTTTGCTTCAGGAGCCTTTCAAGGATCTCAAACAAATTACCATTCTTCTCATAAGGAATTATTTGCTGCAAAAAAAGGCTATTAAAGCTTTTCTATTTTTGTGCAAAATGAAACATTCATTCTTAGATCAGATCTTAAAGATTTTAAGAAAAGATTGAATGGAGGAGATCCACCAATAAAACAGACTTTTAATCGACTTCAGAGATGGGGTCTTTGGTTCGACAATTTTGAATTTTCTTTAGAGCATATATCTGGAAAATCCAATGCTCTAGCCGATTTTGCAGTAGGGAACCGAATGCTCCAAAGACCATAAATGTTACACAAGTATTCCATGAGCCACATGGAACAATATGGGATCACGAGACATGCCAAAATACGATAGATACTCTTGCATTAAATGATAACAGAATGTCTCAAGAAGCTCAAACGCTTCTCATATCCAGGATCTTATTTCCACTCGGGAGTATGCTATGTCGAGATCGAATGTAGGTTCTTTGATCCAGACATTCCCTGACACCAGATACCATACTTTACAGGAACCTATGATCAAATGTTGTCTTCACTGGCAGTGGAGATCTTTGTACTCTATGGAACAGCCCGACTAAGCATTACGTTGAGGGTCTTCGACTCAGACAATTAATTCCCAGAAAGGACACTCTTTGGAGGTTTGAATATTCTCGGCTTTGACGAGAGGAACATCCTCTTCATTATGACCTCTGGAATCGAGCTCCTTCCTTGGTGACAGGAAGTATATTTCTTCTCACTTTAAATACTTTCTGCTCAAATATTTGCCTACAAAATTGTCTCCGATTCTCCACTTCTTAATGTTCATCCCGATATTGCAAGAAATGTACTAATTCGAGTGTAAAGTGCCTTGTTCATCAAAGCACATTATTATGTAAAAATGAATCACAGAACATGGTGAAAGGCCTAATGCAACATTGTGGAGAAGAGTTTCACTGCACCATACAATGGTGGTATGGCCTGCTCGTGCCAAGACTGCGGATCCTTGATCATTACTTGTTCCCGACTAGACATCACTTACAACCCGACAATGACGGGACAAAGACACATATCCGTAGTTTGGCTCGAGCAAAGAGAAAGGAATCTTGAGTTACCGTCTGCCATCATGACACCACTTCATCCTCGGATGAAGATTCTCCGGGACCCTCTGTCCTCTTCGACAGTACCTTAGTGCGCCTTTATTAAAGTCTTGCTTTTGTTTTTGTGTGGGCTATACGACAGGCCTGTTGTCGTTTGTCTTTTGGTTTGATTCGTTTGCTTTGTCGGTGCGTGGTGGACCCATGCTTCTTTTAATAAAGACTCCCGTGAGTGGGTTGTACTCACCCGTCCGTCATCCATAAGGAATCTTACCGATAACCGAGATCTCCGGTTTTCCGGTTTCTCGGTCCTCAAGTCATCCGGTGAAAAGCCTTGGAAAGTCTATAAATTAGACCACTTCCAACTCATTCACTACATCGGATTTGGAGGAGACACGGACGTGAAAGAATAGAAGAAGAATTGAGTCTAAAGTCCGCAATCTGCGCAGTATATAAAGTTTTCGATTTTGAAGTCTCGTATTACGTATAAGATCTGTCTTGTAAGTAACTATGTTTACATCTGCTTCATGTTCTATGATGAAATGGTGATTTAAAGTTTTTGAATATTGATTCCTTCAAGACATTTGAAGATCTGTTTGAGACAGACGATGTCTTCGATATTGTAATCAAGATTCTAGTCGAGTTGTTTGAGCCGATGCTCGATAAATATTCTATTGATGTTCGGATTAGATGATTAAGTAAATTCGAGCTTCTGTTTCGATTTTGGTTTTCGGTGTAGTTGATTAAATTGGTATTAGAGCTTCGAGTTTGTTGTTATGTTAATTTGGTATCGAGCTTCAAAGTGTACAAATAATTTATGAGGACATTGGTCACGGTAACTACATGATCATGTCACAAGATGAGGCTAACCATCCTAAGGAAGTGTTTCTTGATCCTAATGGCGTTTGGATCTTGGAATTTGATGGAAGCTGCTCCTCAGCTGGTTCTGGAGCTGGTGTGGTGCTTATTTCTCCTGAAGGGAAAATTCACCCTTTCTCTTTCAAGCTCCAATTTGAAAACACAAATAATACAGTTGAGTATGAAGCTCTCATCCTCGGTTTAAGCATGGAAAAAGAGATGGGGATCAAGAATATCCTTGCTCATGGAGATGCAGAGCTGATTGTAAAACAGTCAGAGATCTTTTCAAGTGAAGAATAGAAGGTTGAAACATTACAGAATCTAGTTTGGGATTCCATTGAGTTCCTTGATGCCTTTTCAATTGAATCCATGCCAAGGGAAAGAAACACCAGGGCTGATTCCTTGGCTATCTCGAGGTCTCTACTAATCCCTCATCCAGATTTCTCCCAAGATAAATTCACCATTGAGATGATTCATAGGCCTAGTGTGCCTAACAATGCAAACAATTGGCAGGTCTTTAATGATGATCAGCACTTTCTTTCCTTCCTTAAACTCAGAGATAATTTTGACCAGTTGTACTTTGAAGGAAGTGGGAATATTCCTAGAGAGTGTGTGCCTCCAAATGAAGAAGATAACCAAGAAGAAATGGATCATGATGGCTGCATAAAACTAAAAGGTAATAAGATACCTAAAGGGATGGTAAGTTTGGAAGAGTTATTTGATAAACATGATAGGTACATCAAGTCCAAAACTTCCAAAGGAGCTTAGCATCTTGATCGACTATGAAAAGATAAACATTGGGAGTCTTAATGAACCCATGTTGGTAAACATTGGAAAGTGTTGCACACAAGAGGAGAGAGAAAAGGCAGCAAATCTATTGAAAAGGTATGTTGATGTTCTTGCATATTCTTATGATGATCTCAAGGCTTTTCAGCCAAAAGAGATGCAACATTTCATTCCTCTAAAACATAGGATCAAACCCTTTCGTGCAAAAGCAAGGCAGGGCGATGACCTAAAATTGCTTATACAATCTTTCAAGAGATCCAAAATTTATTGAAGGCTAAGATCATTTTCCCCATTCACCATTCAACATGGATTGCTAATATTGTGCCTGTCAGAAGAAGAATGGTGAGATCCAGATTTGTGTTGATTTTAGGAATTTGAATCAAGCCTATTTGAAGGATAATTATCCTCTCCCGTAATGGATCAAGTGTTGTAGGTTGTTACAGGTTCAAAAATGTTGTCCATGCTTGATGGATTCTCAAGGATATAATCAAGTAGAAGTAAGTGCTGCAGATTAGCATAAGACTCGCCTTTACCACTCCTTGGGGCACCTTTTCTTACAGGAGAATGCCTTTTGGCCTCATCAATGTTGGTGCCACCTTTTAGAGGGCAATGGACCTAGCCTTTGGCAGCCTCAAGGGAAAATGCATAGTTGTATACCTTGATGATCTAACTATGTTTTCAAAAACTAGAGCTGATCATTTCCAACACCTTGAAACTATCCTCCAAAAGTGTAGAGAGCATGGCATCTCCTTGAATCCCAAGAAATCTATATTTTGTGTCACCAAGGGAAAATTATTGGGACACATTGTCTCCAAAGAGGGAATCAAAATTAATCTAGAAAGAGTCCAGATGATTCAAAGCAGATCTCTCTCCCCATAAGAAAGAAGGGTGTGCACTCTTTCTTTGGCAAGATCAACTTCTTGAGAAGATTCATACCTGATTTTGCTAAACTTACTTTGAATATAGCCCACATGATGAAAGGGAAGCAGAATTTTGGTTGGTCCTCTGAAGGAAAGGTTACATTTGAAGACATCAAGAAAGCTATAGCAAAGACTCCAATCTTGGCATGCCCTGATTATAGTAAAGACTTCATTATTTATTGTTATGCTACTGAAAGTACTCTAGTTGTTGTGTTAACTTAGGAGAATGCTGAAAGTCATGAACTCCCCATAGCATTCATGAGTTATATTTTGAAATCCCATGAGCTGAAGTACACCATGATGGAGAAACATGCTTTTGATGGTCAAAGCTTTGAGCGCTTTCATTTTTACATCCTCAACTCTCATTCTATTGTGCTTGTACCTGATACAACTATCAAATCCATTCTTACACAACAAGAATTTGGAACCAAGAGAGGCAATTGGGTAGCCAAAGTTCAGGAGTATGATCTTGACATCAAACCCACCAAGCTAGTTCGAGGAAAGGGCTTATGTGAACTCATTGTTGAAGGAGTTGATGCCAAATTGTCCAAGGAAGAAGTTGATATCCCTGTTGTTCTTTTCCTCAACTCAACGATGAATGGTACGCTGACATTGCATGCTTTCTTACTTATGGATAATGTCCATCTCATTTGAGTGCTAAGGATAAGAGAGCCATCAAATTAAGGTCTGCGCAATATGTGTTGTGGGAAAATGCATTGTTCAAACGAGGGATAGATGGAAGGTTTTTGAAATGTGTTGACAAAGAGCAGCAAAAGAAATTGTTCTCATCCTTTCATGACCAAGCCTGTGGAGGTCATTTCTCTTATGCTGTCACGACCCACAAAATCCTCCGTGTTGGATATTATTGGCCTACCCTGTTCAAAGATGCATCAAAGTGGGTAGGAAAGTGTGAAGCATGTCAAACCTTTGTTGGAAGACCGAAATTGGTTGCTTTACCTCTCAAACCAGTGGTGATTGAGGAACCTTTTCAACAATGGGGTTTGGACTTCATTGGGACACTCAATCCACCTTCAAGTGCAGGGCATACTCATGTTTTGACTTGCCACTGATTATTTCACCAAGTGGGTGGAAGCCATTCTAATTAAAAGTACTACTTCTGAAGTAGTATGCAACTTCATCAAGGAGTACATCTTAATAAGGTTTAGGATAACCAACAAGATTGTCACTAACAATGCTTCCAATTTTTCTTCTGCTAAGATGATGGATTTCTGCTATGGCTATGGTATTTCCCTTGCCCACTCTTCATATTACTATCCCCATGGGAGTGGGCAAGCAAAATAAACTAACAAGAACATGGTCACCATTGTTCGGAAGCTTGTTAATGACCCTCGAAGGAATTGGCATAAGAAACTATATGATGCTTTATGGGAAGATAGGATTACACCTAAGAGATCCATTGGAATGCTTCCTTTCCAAGTGGTATATGGAGTTGAAGCTCACCTGCCATTGACATTGAACTGCCACCTTATATTTGATGAAGGCCACTTTGAGGATGCCAGCTTTACCAATTCATTGGAAAAAGAATTATGTACCTCCGTAAGTTGAATGAAGAAAAATTGCAAGTGGTTAACTTAATATCACTCATCAACTCAAGGCAAAATCTTTGTTTGATAAAAAGGCTAAACCTAGAACTTTTCAAGTGGGAGACAGTGTTCTTCTTTGGGAAAAAGGCATGAACCTCGAGGTAGCCATGGTAAATTTGATTCCCTTTGGCTTGGTCCTTTTAAAATTAGACATTTTTTTGGTGAGAACTCTTTTTACCTGGATTACATGGATGGTTCTCCTCTCCCACTTCCTTATAGTGGGAAATTTTTGAAGTTGTTCAAAACCTAGCAGTTTTAGTTGTCCCTCTATACATTTTGTATAGCATTTTGCTTTCCTTGTTTTTGTTTTGGTTGGTTTCCTTTTTGTGTTCTCTTCTGTGTTGGTATTGCTTCTTTTTGACTCCGTTGCCCATTGGCTAAGACACTGATTCGATCTGATTACCTAGAATTCTCTAAGGTTCTTGATTTTGCCTCTTTCCTTTGCCAAATCATCCCCAGAAGGAGCCAACTGTTGTCCTCTTAATTTTCCCCACCCTTTCGAATCTAATTTCATGAAAATTGGAGCCCTGTCATAGAAGAAATTCATGTTTTAAACTCCTCGATGCTCGTTTTCATTTCCCACGATGTTTTAATCAAAATTTCTCATGTTGTCATTAAAATGTTTTACCTATTTTCAATTGATGGGAAATGATTTTAGTTCTCCTTTTATGCATTTGGAATGTGTGGGACCTTGCATATTTCATTTTTAACCTTTTGCAGAGAAAGAAATTCTTCATCGGGAGCAAAAATGGTGTTTTTCCCTGTTTCCTGCAACTTCCTACGTTCTTTTCCCCGTCAAATTCTTGCTCAGAAAGGTGAAGCTACGTGTTTGTTTCCCATTGGATGTGGCCAGACGGGTTTCTTTTTGAACTTATCACTTTTGGTGATTTTGGAAAAAATGCCAGATTTGCCCCGCATCCCCACCGGTCCCTGATTGGCTAGAACAGTTTTGGTGGAAGTTCAGGGTGACAGATCCATTTTATTCTCTAAGGCATTACGGTAAAAGGGTAGAAAGTTCTAAAATGACCCACGGCCCCACCCAAGCAAAAGGATAAATTTTGAGTTGAAATCCATAGCAAATCAGAAAGGGACACGTGTTCATGTTGAAAAGTCAATGGTGGAGGCATGGACTTTCAGGGAAAGGTTGGAATTTTTCCCTTTTCAAAACAGATAAAAAGTGAAGCACGTCCCCGTAACCAATTAGGTGATGCCATGTGTCAAGAATCGAAAGGGGCATGTGGCTACTTTTTAGTTCACGGTGTGCTTTGGCACCAGCGGAGAACTTTGGGAATTTTAGCCTTGTTTCCACAAAAGGTGAAAATTTCTAAAATGGCTCGTGGCCCCACTCATGCGAAGGAAAATTTCTAAGTTAGGGCCTATAGCAAATTAGAAAGGGACACCTAGCCTACGTTGAAAATTCAATGGCGGGGGCTTGGACCTTCAGGGAAAAGTTGGAATTTTTCCCCTTTTCAAAAATAGATAAAGTATAAAACTAAAGTGCATTCCTACACCCAGTTAGGTGATGCCACGTGTTGAAGGATGAAATCGAACAGCGGGCATGCGGGGAAATTGAGAATTTGAGCCTTTTTCACCAAAAGGTTAAAATGTTGCAAATTGAGTCGTGCCCCCTTTTTCCAATCATGGTGTGCCACGTGTTCATGTTGAAAAGTCAAAGTGGGCTGGTGGAGGTTTTTGAGAATTTGAGATTTTTGTTAAAAAGAGTTTAAATGGCGATTTAGACCTCATTTCCTCAACCACTCAGATGATGCCATGTGTCCGGCTTTTGGCAGAGCTACGGGAGGGCGGAGCAAAATGAGAAATCACGCTTTTCTCCCAAATGTCAAGAAATGCAATTTTCTCCCCCATGGCCATCATTGCTTGGATCTTGCCACGTGTAGGGTCCAAATTTGAAGATAAAAGGGGGAAAAGATAGCCAAATGCACTCATCTGGTTTTTGATGCCATTAATGAACTAGAGCTCTGCAAAACGTAAAAATGGATCATTTTTCATTATTTTTCTCTGTATCCTTGTTGTTTCTCCATGAGATGCTTTTTTGGTTTATTATGGAGCCAAATTGATAAGTTTGAAGGGATGTAAAGTTTGATCATCAAAAAACAGAGTTTATCGGGCATACGTGATAAAAAAGGGAGAAAACTTACCGGTAAGCACTTGAGTGCTATGGAAGTGGTTAAAAGGTGGAAATGGCAGGACCACATGAAGAAGGAAATCATGAGATGCCCCGTATTAAAATAATCATGCTCGAACTAACGAAATATTCACCTTTTGAACCTCTAGTTTTCATGAGTGAGTTTGTTTCATGTCACTTTCCAAAAGCGGATCAGAATAAACATTATTCCTTTCGGATATTCTTTTCTTGGGGACAAAGTATGGATGTACACGAATTGTTATAAGAACATGGTTTTGGCCATGGTAAAGGGATTCTGGTTTTCTAGGAAGGTTGTAAATTCTGAAGTAATTCAATACATAAGTTCTTTCTTTTCTTATTTTCCTCTCGTTATATATTTCTCTCTCCTTGCTCAATTTATGTCGGTGATGAAATAATTGATCATTTTCTATGTTCTTTTGGTTCAATGTAAGTAGGAGATACTCTTCTATCTATATTTCCTAACGTAATTTTTTTTTTTTCTTCCTTCTCCCATCTCCATATTCTTCTATTCCTTCTTATTAATAATCTTTTAAGTATGAAAACATTCCAAGGTATATCGTGGTCCAAACATTGAGAGTTGTATATCTCGTACTTTTTTTTTCCTACTTTCAATTAGGGAACCTCTCCCATTAAAGAGGAGGGACTTATTGTCCCCGACTATGGTTTCTAGCCATATTCCATTCTCAAACCAAGCAGAGCCGTCATTTGATTTTCTTCCTTGTTCAACTTCAGCAGTGCATCTATAAGTTGAGAGCATCAAAACTCTCCAAAGAAAGTCCCAAACTCGTGTATGTAAGCTTTCAATAGTTGGTTCTTTATAGCACATTTTTCGCGGACTTGGTTAATGACTAGATCAGTGTCTCCAAAGATTTGTAACTTCTTGATCTTTCTTTTTCCACAAACAAAGAAAGCATGCACTAATGCCTCATATTCTGCCACATTATTAGAACAAGAGAATTGCAACTGTAAGCAAAGAAGAAATTTTCTTCCTTTGGGGAAGTAAGCACGACACCCACTCCAACTCCTTTTCTGCTTCTAGAACCATCAAAATACATTAACCAATCCATAAGATCGCCCCTTATCCTCTTTAAATGTCGCAGGCATAACATATTCCTCTTGCATGACATAATAGGTGCCAAGACCAATTTCATAAGCTTTAAAATATTCAAAATATGGATCAAATTTTTGATCTCTCTCAACCCATTCATCAAACAAAAATCAGGCATAAGAGGAGGAGCAGGTTGTTCTTCAGGCTTGAAACTTGATCATGTTCTTCTTGTATTAAACAATTTGATTGGATAGGGGAAGGTTCATATGACTCTATGTGATAGGAAAATATAGGATCAACTTGGATTGTGAATCTTGTGCCATATCTGGTCCTTAAAATCATGTGAGTCCAATCTGAAGATAGATAGCCACCTATTTTAGCAGTAAAATCTCTAGATAGGAAAATTGCAAACATGGGCAGCAAGTCTATGACTGATATATCATGGGTTATCATGAGACTTGGGCAGGCATGAAGTGTCAACTCAAGGTCTTTAACTACCCCCAGGACATTCACAATTGACCCATCTAGTTGTAAAACTCCCCTAGTCACAGGATTATACTTGAGACCTAGGATGTCAGCAATTTTCTTAGGCATTACAAAAGTACTAGCCCCTGAATCAATCATACAATTATGAACCAGGTGTTTACCCACAATTATAGACATGTAAAGGGGGTCTTGACATTTTACTTACTTGATCACCCTTTTCTTGACAAACATGGACCGCGACATGATTCTTTTGCATTACTTGGATCCATCAAAGGCAGTTGCTTGAGGGCTTCACATAGGAGATCACGTTGTGATGGAATATCCAATACATCCCACATAGAGACATTAACATTAGTCCTCTTCATTTGTTCCAAAATATTGAATGGAAGACCCGTCAACCTCTGCATCTGTGGCATGACAAATTCTTTTCTTGGTTGTGGCATTGTTTGATCATGCAGATTTGTTGAAACAAAACCTCCTTTTCTACGGCAAGCTTATTAGGCACCGTGGATTGCTTTGACATATTTTCTACTTCATTCCGTGGTTTCTCACTCTTTCTTGTTTCTTGCTTTAGTCCATGGATTTTCCTTTCCCGTAACATTGTTATTATCCACGGGAGTTGTAACATGAGCTTCCAACATTCTTTTCTTGTTTCACGTGTTTTGTAAACACTCATCCGAGGTCTATCGAGCTGCTAGACATTTGATTGAGTGCACATAAATCCTCAACTCTAAAAAACATGAAGTTAGCATCAAACATGACTTGTTGGATTTCTTCTACATCGTGATTTGGTGCTTCAATGAGTGGTTTTTGCTAACTAGAAGCACCTTGAATCATGTAGGCTTGGAGATGCATTTCCCTTTCACAACCAAGTTGGTTATGAGGTATATTACATGGAAAACACCACTTTGTTTCTTGTGCCATATTGTTTTGTACTAGAACTAAGGCTTGACTTGAACTGGGGGTAGGAAGTTCCTGTAGAGGAGGGATTATTGCCAATGGAAGCAGACCAATTTGACTTTTCCATCTACTATGTTTTTGGTTTTGTGCATATCTTTGATTATACTATTGGTTTCTATATGGCTGATATCCTTGATTTGAAGATTTCCCTTGATTTTGATAATTTCTATATGATTGGGCTTGTTATTTTTCAAGGGATATAACTTTGTTTGTCAAGTTTCTAATCAAATATTTCATTTCTTCATCTTCCTTTTGTTGTGCAGGGGTTTGTGATGTGGAAGCTATAGGCTACAGATTTGGTTGAGGAATAGAGCAATGGAAGGTTGTGCGGCTTGTGGAAATTCAGGGATAATGGCATAGGTGGCCTAGGAGCTAATTTTCTAGCTTGAATTAAACAATTCTCAACCCTAATGGCCAATGCATAAGCTACTGGTAAGGTTATACCTCCCATAGATTACACCATAATAGATATATCAGAGTTAAGAGCTTTTAAAAAGTAAATAAATGCACCTTCATTGTGGACTGATAAGAACTAGAATTTTGTCCTGGTCCTCTTGAATCTTAAGTTGAAATGTGCCATTTGTTCATTAGGTGCTATCTTGATTGTGGTTAGTTGTTCCAAAAGATACAAGTTATCAGCTCTTTTCCCAAATTTATTGTACAATACTATGCACAACTTGTTCTCGATTCCTAATTGAGCTCAACGGTCAGCTCCTAAACCATTACAGAGCTTTTCCTTTAAGTGATGAAGCCAGAATTTTTACTGCCACATCCATTTCAGTAATTTCATGGATAGCAAAATATTTGCAATGTCCTGAATGTGGTCAACTGGAGTAGTGTGGTTTTCTCCAGTAAAATATGGAATATTCTTCAAAGCAGCTACTGGAATAGGATTATGGGCATTCAAAGCAAGTGGACTACTGCCTGTGAAGTTTACAAATGGATTTTGAGGTGGCGATAGTTGATGAGCCATTCTGATGGGTCTAAGAACTCTAGTGGATTGCAAGAAGGGTCTACTAGGTGGAGGTGTTGAAAGAGTTCGATTTGGAGGAGATGGAGATCTTTGAATTTGTCTTCCTCTTCTCTGTCTTCCTAGAGATAATTGCAAATACTCAAGTCTTGTTCTAGACCTTGTTTGGATCCTTCTCATGAATTAGGGACACATTTAGATCACCAGTACTATTGAAACCAGTTGATGTTCTGAATGGATTCACCAGATGTGTTACTTGTAGAGCCTCCAAAGGCTAGAGTTTCATCAAGATACACACCAAAATTTGATAAAACTAGAAAAATTGATTTCAAAGGTCCCACTGGCATGCCAAAACTGTTGGAGCTCAAATGTGCACCTATCCCAGATCACAAGAATCAGGGTTTTAGACAACATGGGATTGTCTCCAAGTTGTGGAATTGAACTGAGACAAACCTCCGGAGAAGGTCAGCTTCCTCTACTTACTCCTAATGTTAAACTACTCCTAGGAATTGAAATGCAACTATCTAGCTCTACTCTAACTTTCCAAGGGACCAGGGTGAGAAGGAGATGCATAAAACATAAATCCTAATCTACAAAGGTGATAGCACCAAAAATAAGGGGATGAATATGTTTAGACAAGGGGAAAGGGAAGGTAATGATAATGAAGAGGAATGTATATGAGACACATAGTCAAGATCACTCCCATAATCCACTTTCATGATACACAATAGACAAAGATTCATAAAATGAAACATACAACACACCTATGAATGCAAGAAAGGCAAGGAATGCAATAAAACAAGAACAAGGGTTGAACGAGCCACAAGATTAAATTTTATTTCCTAAAATAATGCATTGATTGTTACAATCAAGAGGAAGATGCAAGCATTCACTGAATCAAGATCCAAAGGCATGCAATTCTTAGACATACACACAAAGACAAGAGAGAAACCTTATATTATAGAATGCCCAAGTTCTAAAAGTATCCAACCCATAAGAAATTTTTGGAAGGGGAAAGAGGATAAATCGTAGGGAAATTCAAATTCCTCACCCAACCCCAACCGCCTTCATTAATTTTCTTATGGAACAGGAGTCCAGAGTGCCCACGTTTACACACACAATTACAACAAGAAATACCGGATAATTTTTTTGTTTGACTACACCGTTCACTACGCACAACACAGCAAGGGATCCAAGTACCAAAACTTGACTCACACGACAATCACATAAGTCATCGACTCACATAGACACATGAAAACAACATAGGCATGTCGATGCCACACTTTTCCCAATGAATGAATACTAGCAATGCCCCAACCACAGAAAGAAGACTCAAGGATAGGCAAACCCACAACACATCTTTTCTTTAATTGTATTTTAGTTACGATTAACATTCCAAGAACATTATTGTGCAAGGATAAATTTCTCGTTTGTCCACCGACAGATTCTTAAGTTCATACTGTGGTTAAATTATCGTTCACCCCTTTTAAGTTGGTTTCTTATTCTTTACAAAAGTTTCCATAACTTGCATTCTTATTTGTCATAATTCAAAAGCATATAAAGTACTTAATTATCTTGTCCTTATGTTAAGAATCTTCTTCTCGAACATATATTCAATGTCTACCTTTTTACTCTTACAACTCATGTGAATGTGACTTGGTGTCCATATAGTGATATTAGGATTTAACGGAGATTTAAAATACAAGATAGCTTTTTACTACAAAACATTCCTCGATCACGGTATAGTTATTTCCCTACCATAGTTATTCTAATTCAATGACTTGTGAAATTCCATTTTGTTTTATATATGTATTTTGTTTTCTCGAAGGTGGATTACACCAAGGCAATTCATATTCTTTGAAACAAATGCATATATTTTATTGAGTTATCAGGTCTTCAAGAGTGGCATTATTCTGAACCTCCACTCTCGTTTTTACTCTTATATGCTTTATTTTCTACGTCACATTATGGTCTTATTACTAGCATTGTCTTGAAAAAGGAGTTACGAAGTGTTTTTCTAACCTCTTGAAGACAAAATGATTAGGAGACTTGAAGCTACACACGAACCCTAAGTTAACATCCAAATCAACTGAGTTTTAGATTTATTCCAACTTCACCTAAGGGTCTACCCCTCAACTATAAATGAGGTTTAAGCGAGAGGACAAATTTATGCTAAACCACCTTCACGAAAGGACCAAGGTGTTATGTTGAGAGAAACCAAGGTAACACATTTAGTGATGCGAACTAAGGAGTTCATTAACAAGAGTTTAAGACCTAGAACAAATAAGTCACAACCTCCATCTATGTCATCTGGATCCAACAGGATTTCACTCGATGAAGAACTTTAATTTTAAATCTATCTTTGGATGACAAGGTAGTCTGCACTAGGCTATGAAGGAGGAGTTAGCTCTACATACTCCAAATGAAGTTTGACTGTGTCGCTCCTATCTACCAGGTTCATGACAATGTCACTAACTATACTTGACTAAGATGATAAACCCATTCTTGGGCTCTTGTTTACTCAAGCTAGGAGATTTCCATCGAGAGCAAAGATTAAGTTCATCCTATGGTTTTCAATGTCTTCTATGGTAAGGAGTATCGCACATGAAAAACAAGTTATGTCCCAATGTTGAACAAGGGTAGAGTGTTTTGATTAAATCTCTTTATTACATTTACAAAGTATGAATGCACAAGATGACTCGTTGATCATTTATTGAATATTGAATATGTACTACAAGATATTACTTCAAATTCATTTACCTTATATAAATATCAAACCTTTTTACCATGTGTACTATAAATCAAATTGACCTATGATTAAATGCACATTTCCTAGATGTCCTTGAAACCAAGCATCTCATACATAGCAACAAATTATCAAATATAACCTTATGTAACATGAGACTACATTATACATTTATTCATTTAACAATGAACTATCTAAATTACAATGATAATTAATGAATTACACATCACCTTTTCGTCGTCATTCTTTCATCCTGCAAAACCACGTGAGCATGATATCAGCGATAAATCGCTGGCATGGCATCCACCCTAATCTAACATAATTATCATTTTTCAGTTTCCCATTTACATATGATAATAATTTCAATTTTCAATCGAAATTAAAAGGTTTAGAGACATGTATTCATTACATTTCATTTTACTTCTTTTGTAACCCAGGAGAGAGAAAGAAAAGGGAAGAGAGAAAACACCATTTTGTCAAAAGTTCTATTTCACACAAGTTACACTATAGAGTTTTAAACAGTTATTTGCATGTGTTAAAAGTTTCCAAGGTGGTTTGGCAACCCTACGAGGGTCCCGACTTTCTATTTTTACATTTTCTCACTAGCTACAAAACGTTCAAAACGGGCTCGAGGCTAAGAAACTGCTTCCAAAAGTTATCTTCCAATGAGAATGCACACCACGATTAACTCTCTACGTGTCCCCAGATATACCAAGAGTTCATAGTAACTGACGGAATTGGGAAAAAGTGAACGGTTTGCATTTGGCGGCTAGTTATTCGAGGCCAGTGGTCGTAGTTGACCCAATTACAAATGAACAAAAATTAGCTCGAGGGCTCAGAAAACCACGTCCAAAATTGACATTTGATGGATGAGCACGCAATGAGACACTTCCTACAAGTTCCCCTATATAAGGAGAATTCATCAGAGTTGACAGGACTGAGAACTAGAAAACCATTTTCAAACGGCGACAAGTTTCTAAAGCCACCGGTCCTAATTGGTCCAGTTTGACCTTGTCAAACTACGACCAGAGGCCTACAAAATGTCGTCATCAAAATATCCAGAAAGATGTTTTTCCCTAAACTGAAGGTTCCATGCAATTGTCTAGTATAAACACTAGAGGTTTGCGAAGGTGGGAAATAATTTCTCTATCCAGGTTTCAAATGATGGTTCAAAATGAAAGCCAACTTTCTAGATTTAACTTTCTACTACTATAAAACAGTGTAACAGGGCTCCTATAAGAGCGTCAAAAGGATCTCATATGTTCGTTCGGGGTCAATCCAAAGGTTAAGGTGACTCCTCACATACCAAGGTACACGAATGAAGCTTCACATCTCATTTTCAGAGTTACGAAGGGTACTTAATAAGTCTCCAAAAATTACAAAAATCAACTATTTAAACAGGAGAAGGTCAACATTATTACTAGGAAGTCAATCTCGTCTTGTCGATATAAACAATGTTGGGACAATCTAGTGGGTAGGAATTTTTCTAAATCACCACGTAATGAGGGTGGAAGTTCATGTTTTAATGCAATGAGTTATTTTGACTTCGTGAGTTACGACACGACATTCATTGTTTTATTTCTGAACGAGTTGAAATAAACAATTAACTATATTAAAATCCTAATATTTTAAAATTATTTTAAGTTGTAAACAAAAAACTAAAATATGAGAGTTATGAAAGATGAGGGGAGGTGAACCATGCCTGAAATGAACTGGTGAGGTAGAAGTCAAGGAGTTGACATCGCACCGATTGATTTCACTTGCTTGTAGCCACGGAAGGAAAACCCAAAAATAACATCCACAATAATGTCAAAATCAGTGGCCAGTTCTATTGGAAAATCCTCTGTGGCAAGAAAGGAATAGCAAGTGCCTCCAAGTAACAAGCCCATGGTAAAGAGGCTTATCAGTGTGTTTGGGATAGCAAACAAATGCCATGTGTACTATGAATCCATTATGTGCATATCCTGCAATCATGGCATTCCATGAGACAACATTTCTTTGAGGCATTCTCCCAAACAGTTCACACACCTTTTCAACAAATCCATTTTGTGCATACGAATACTCTAAGGAATAGCTTTCAAATACAATGCACATGAAGCATTAATTAATGGTTCTAATAGAACAGTCCAAAAGCTTGCACTTGGAAGAGGTGAGGCAATAATTCTTGGCATCAGAATCTCATCTAAACAGTAATGATAGAAGGAAATCACATCTCCAACATCCATCCTTGAACTGCCAAGTTCTTACCTAGAAGGTCTCTAATTTACAGTGACACATAGAATCTGATATATCTGAAAGAAAGTGCAAATTCTCGTGCCAAATTCATAGATATTCATCTCGTTCAATGAACATTGTTCAGGTATTGAAATATATCTACCTCTTTTTGTCCCTCTTTATGTTGCATTATAAAGTATCTAACTTTGGATCATGGATCTCAACCAGATTCACTGCTAAAACCAGGTCTATTGACTGAGCCTTTGCCAAGAGAAACAGAGGCCAATGATGAGGCCCATACCCTTACATTCTTCACACCTTCTTGAAAGTTCCTAATCTTAGAAAGCTGTAAATGACTACAAATTCTATTTAGATTGATCATGTGCAGGGTGTGCTTCAAGAAAGGTGATGTGTTTTCACTCAAAAGAGCCAAATTTATATGCCACATGTGCTCTAACTGGTACTGTTTGATCCACATTAAGAATTTTGGTAAGAGATAGACAAGAACTCTCATAGTGAGAAAAAGCAATGCAAATATCAGGTAAGGCTCCTGCTGAATCAATTTCCTTGGAGACATTTCCCATGGATACAGAGAATGTTCATTGCTTTGACCGTAATCATTACTGAAATGGCTCCTGAAGCTATTTCCATAGTCCTTTGCCAGATGGTCTGAAATGATGGGCTCAATACCTGTAATCTCTTTATAGAAAAGCACAAGGGACTCTAGATCTCTCGATCCAAAAAAATAAGGTGGACAGTGCATTAACAAGTTAGTTTCAGTCTGCACAAAACAAAGCACCACTAAAACAATGAAAACGCCCCCCACAAAACCCACGCCACGCCAAGCACATTCCCGTGGCCGGTCAAAGCGTTTTAATTTGCTCACGTGCACTCAGACTCCATGAAAATCATTTCCTTCCCTCACGCATGGCTTAAAACCAAGGCGTGAATAAAATATTGAAGGCAACAAGTCAGAATTAATTAGAAGACAACTAGAATGGAAAAACAAGGACAAAAAGGTAGCCACCTCCCAACTTGAATTTAGACCAAGCAAGGGTCAACATGTCTTCTCCTTACACAAAAGAATTAATGGAAATTTAGGTTCCCATCCTCCAACGCACTTCCACAACTAACCACAATTAAATAAAACTAAAGTGTGTAGCTTGCAAGGAAGAAAAGATGGTGGGATGTCAACAAAAGTGGCCAATGTGGGTGAAAGCATCCAAATTTCTCATTAATTTAGATATATATACATAATACGAGAGGAGACTTGGTCGGCTTCAGGTGGTAGCAATATTATTTCACCTTTAAAATGAAAAATAAAATGAGTACGCAAGCAAGCCTGGTCGACCAAGGAGGAACTAGAGAGGAGTTTCAAAACGAACGCAAGACAAGGACCAACCACAACATCGCAACAGGATACCCTCCTCTTGCACGAATCGAGGCTCGATCCGCGAAGCGACCAATCCAAACAATAAAATTGCTTATCGATAATTAACAATAAAGTTGATAACAAATCGACGATCCGATGATGAAGTTATCGTCCATCGATAATTAAAATAATAATAATATTATTATTTTTATTACAACTCATTAATACTTATTAATCGTATTAACAAGGACCCACTTACGAGCTTGACCAAAATAATAATAAGCAAAATAATCGACAATTCAAAATAATAATTATAATTATGTAGATGTTCCCTCTAGCTGGTCACGCCCTAACAACATCAAGCCATCATTCAAACCACCTAAAGAATTCGAGAATGAGATTTTCCTTAACAGGTAGTCGAAAAGGGTGAAGCCAACAAAAGATCAACAGGAGCACAATGACATTAAATGCTTAGCAACATGGTCGTTGAAGAAGAAAAAGAACAACGGTGAACGGGGCATTACACATTTTCAGTTGCTCTATTTATCCACTATTACATGCCTTCTTCAACCGAGTGCCCACACTACATTTAATGTCAAAGGTTATGCCCACTTGAACTACACCTTTTGAGTGTTAGAGAAGTTTCTATCTCTTGCCCATTTGCCTTGATTTGACTCATGAAATCAGATTTGATCACATAGAGAACATAAAAATCTTATTGAATCTACAAAGATCTTATGACTAAATCGAAGACCAATTGATTTCTAACCTCCACGAAGAACATCATTTTACCTTTTATATGGCTTCTCCACTCGGTCTTACGCTGCAGTTTGTTTGACATCTCATGGATATTTCCTTTATATCGTGGCACCTTAGGTCTACACAGCTTTTGAAAACCTTCTGCAACTTGCCCCAATGTTGTGACTTGCTTCCTTGTGACCCACAATCCTCCTCTTACTATTGTCTTAGCCCACAACACTATTTATAGTAGCGCGGCTTTGAATATCCACCTACGAGTCTTTTCTTTATTCCACGAACTTTCTTCTTGTTGAGCTTCTACTTCGGTTTTCCACGGTAATGTTTCTCCATTTGCGGAATGCTCAAAGCCTTCATGGCTTCTTCAAACTTTCCTCCGAACCTCCACCAAGTCCAACACTTGTGGAAGTTGCTCAATTTTGTAAGGGATGCAAAATCGGAAACAATTACCAAGTGAAAATACGAAACCACCTCTCAAAATTTTTCCACCTTCTTCTCTTATCAAGACTTCTACAATGTCATCAATCCCACCTAAGTTACCACCATTCAATATTCCTCCCCATCCTACTCCACTTCCATTTCCAATTCATTTTGTCAAAGCAACTACTCCTTCTATTGATGGCCAAGACACATTTCAAATTCTACCACCATCGCATGGTCCTACTATTGCTTTGGTCTTACCATTGTGTTGGCCCTCTCTCTTATCATGACATAGACAACGCTCTCCCATAATGGCAAGGTACCTCACATCGCTACATAAATCTCAATCATAGGAACACTTGGGGGCATCACACTTATTTTTTCCCCTCTAGCATCAACTTGCATCTTATCTTCTCATCACTTCATACCTATACTTTCACATATGACATACGCATCTCGACACACTCCAAAGATCGTCATTACCCTATGATGCATTCTTTTTATTTGGTTTGCACTTGATCGTTGAGGGCATCCTATACACATGAACATCACACACAATGCACAGTAGACACTACTCATTACACATCTTCATACATAATGTGCTTTTCTATATATACAATCATCCATTTATTCTACATCATCCACACTTTGTGCTTTATATGCCTATACATAGTACACATTCTACATACTACATCTTGAATTATAATATTATACTTACACACCATACATTCCACATTACATGTTTCACATGTCACACACCAATGACATATTCTTCACTTACTACACACATCACACATTTTACTCATCCACTTATATGCATTGCACTCACTACCCAATGATGCACTCAAGCCTCATGGTTCATACTCAACTGTTGAGGGTATACATGTCAAATGGACCTCCTCACCAAACTCACACATTCAATCATTACATTCCCTTAGTATACGACATTCCTAGCTAGTACCATGTTCACACATTTTGTAATATACGCTTTAGGCTAAATCATCACACATTCTACCACCTCATCAATTTTACTTTTTCACATTCAATCCTACACATTACATGACAACTTACAATTACCATCTTTCTTCTACACACATTTCAAACCATTTCCCGATGACGCACTCTCATTTACGGTTCATTCTTGACTATTGAGGGGGCATAAATAAATTAACCTCATTAGCATACATACACATCTACTCGGGGCATGTTGCTCTTATCATTCATTATGCATTCCATTTCGCCTCATCCATAGCATATTGCATATCTTGGTTGCATTTACTCTTGCTTACATTTACTTGTTACATGTTCATATTATTACACATGCTAGATAGATATCTTATATGTCATTATCTTTTCATACACACATGCGCATTCACTTTCTTTCTAGTTGTGATCACAGACTCTACATATCTATTACATGCAGCGTGGATGTTTAGTGCATACCTAATACCAATCCCACAATGGCTCCCTGGGGCATCCACATTTGTACACTATAGGTATTATTGTTTCATTTTTTTTTCATAACACATTACTTTATCAGCTTATACACACTTTGACATACTTGTATCTTTCTAACATGCTTTGACGGGTGCTTCGTTATGCGGATTTGTTTTACAATTCTATTTACCACCATGGTTGTCTGTTGCATTGCTTGTTCTTGTTTTGTCATTATATGCCACTAGTTACGGTATTTTCACTTTATCATGTGTGTATAGTTATTTTCTTATGGCCATTACGGCCTTGATTGTCTTGCGACATTGTGAGTGGTGTCCCATGTTTACAACCCACTTTTTGCAGTCTACTTTGTCTTATGTTTGCGTCTTAGCTTACACATTATCTATAGATTAAATTTTTCTTATACATGAGGTTTTTTCTTTGCTTGGAATTACACTTGTTACTCCTAGCCACTTGTTTTATGTTTTCCTTGGTTTCTTCCACGCACATTTCATTCCCTCTACATGGTATAGTTTCAAAGACAAAGGTCGACCCTATTTTGGGTAGCATACTCCTGCGACATCAGATGCACCCTAAATGATGGGGTCATCATATGGGTGAATAATTCACCCCATACAGAGTTACACACAACACAACACATTATCGCATACATTATAGCTTTCAATTTCGATAGGGCTCTGAATCGACTTGGGTCCTTAATGTACAAAGAACCTTTCCTAGAAGCCCAAACCAAGGGCCAATACAACAATCTTTCTTGGATGTTAGTAACTGGGGAAAATTACACGATCTTCAATATGTCACAGAGGATTTTGACAGGGAGAGAGTCCTTTAGCATTGGGCATTTACACAACAGATTTTATAGGGAAGAGAGTCCTTAGCACATACACACCATCTATAGTGGTATTTTACACAAATGGGAAGCGGTTAGAGATTGCGAGATGACACCAAACAACTCTCCCTACACTTCTTCCATTTCATTGAGTGATATCACTTGAAAACCCACACATCAACATAATTTACAGGATCTGTTTTACACTCTTTCCTCATCACAAATCAGGTGCACGTGTTCCTTTTTCACATTTTTCATACTCCTTTACATGATTTTTACAGATATATATGCATAGTTAACTACTTATCGACTTCTCTTTTTAGGACCGTCTGTATGGGAAGCGGTCGTCAACATCAACAACAACAAAATTACACACACCGACATCAACATCGACATCAAAAATAGGTACACCACAACATCTACACATGCTTTTCCGCCATATGTTCATTTTATCATCACTCTTTTTACACTTTCTCCTCCCTAGCATCCACGCTTCATATTTTTTATCACTCCACACTTTGTCTAGCCCCTAGAACATTTTATACATCAATCTACATGGATATCAGGTACGCATCTCTATCCACTTTATGTTACCAAGATTTTCTCTCACCAACATAAAGTGGGGAAAATGTAGACACAAAATCACACACTTTGTTAATTATCTAGTCATGAATATATACTACTATTCATATGATTCCTAAGTAATAATAGTACTAATTAACCCGTGTCTTGGTCCACCTTGTTTTACTTTCTATTGTCATTTTTAGTCTTACACCCTTACTTGCTCAGGTTTACCTTTTTAGTCTTTGGTATTTTTCATCCCGACACCAAATACCAATCGAATGCCAAAGCACTAAGTGCCCTCATCCCCTCTAGGTGCCCCTGTCCTCTTTGTACCTTACTAACACTTTTTGGGTCCTTTCTAGCCATTTGAGCATCTTATCTTTTTGGTATTCGGCCTTTTCGGGGATAGTTACAAAGTTCAAGTAAGGGGATCATATAAATATAAAGTTATGTGATCAAAATAAAGGACCAAGAACTAAACATTAGCTATCACCACCTAAGGTTACATCCATCAAAGCATCTAATACCTCTATTACATCCATTTATCTTCATCACAAGGGACACAAGGGTTGGTTTTCTACATCACACTTCATAAGAGGTAAGTTCATTTTATTCCATGCACACATTTATTACATTCTACATCTAGTTACTTGCTCGCTACCCACGTGGACCTGAACAAGAGAAACCTAGAGCATAATTTTGCATGCACACACATGGAACTACATTGGGTCTAATATTTAGTGCATCGCTCATTCGTAAGTTCACCATTGTGACAGTTGAGGATAGTTCGACCCCTCATTTTTCATCTTTATTTTTTTAGGATTTGATGTTTATGTGAGGTTTTTCTAGGTTGATTCTTCATTGTAGGTTTACGGAGACCTCGGTAATCTTGGTGTGACCTCAGAGTGATCAAAAGAGAATATTTGTGATACTCTTCCGACCCAAATAAATTCAAATCTTGAGAACCCGTCACAGACACTAGAGCCCGAGACTGGGACCCGTAGTAGCAGCGGTGGGAGTTCTTTTCCTTCTATGGGTGCTCATGTCCAACCTCATCTAACAACCACACAATTTTTTTAGCATGATTGTGATCATCTCAGCACTTCCATTTTACCAGCTTTTCCAACTCGTCATACCCTCTACAATATTGTGAACCAGCTAAGTATATTATTCCCTTCATTTTACAACTAGGGTTTCATACTTTCTTACTTAGTTTTCTTGGATCTACATTGTTCTTAATTGTGCATTTATTTACCGCTCTGATAATAACATCATATTAGGCATATGTTTCATGTTTATCTTAATCAAACATAATACTCCGAAGCGAGCTACGTTTTGAATTTTGTGCCCGAAACTCGCATCCCGATTAAAATTATTATTTCTTCGATCTATACATACAAAAATGAGTGTTTTTGAGGATTTTAGTTAGATCTTTAGGATAGAACATATTTACGCACTAATCTAGCAAAATGCATACAATCTCTACTTTAAATTAAGAAAAAGTTATAAAATGTATTCAAATTCAAACAAGGGGAAATACAAATGATGTCATTATTTATCCAATTAATGGGCTCATCATTCTCCCCCACACTTACTTGTTTATAAGTCCTCTTGTAATTTATTTTCCAAAGGTTGGATCAAATATCTTGTCCTCCAAATATTTTCTCAAGTCAAAAACACTTTTATGAAGTTCCCATGTTTTTTTCTTTGACACACAGAATCCTTCATTTTCTTCAACTTGTTTGTGTCATGTCTTAAATGCTTCAATATTTTGCAATGTTGATTCTTTCCATGAAGGCATGGGGTAAAGAATAAGTGGCGGTCTAAACCACATTCCAATCCATTTACCGTATGTTTGACAAATTCCTAGGATCATGCCTACAATTGTCATTTTTCTCCTCATTGACCATCTCATATTTGTGGGAGAAATTACCTCTCTTCTTTTCAAGGGAATGTTCATAGTATCCCATCTCTTTTACCAGGTAGTAAATGTTTTTGCAAACTCTATTTTAGTTGTGCAATGTGCTTCTCCTAAATTTTGGACTGGTAAGCCAAAGCCCTAAATGTTTTGGGTTGTCCATCTAGTTTGGGATATTGAGCCTTATGTATATACTCTCTTTCTTCACCTTTGCGAAATACTTGTTTATCCTTTGACCCCATTCTATTTGATTTTTCATGGTAGAAGAGAAAGCTCTCAATTAGGACTCTCCAACATAGAGATTAATTAGAAATTCTGACATGTGACCTAATGAGAGATTACATAGATGAAACTCACACATGATATTTTGATGATCAAGGGAAATTTTGGTAAAGGCCTCCAAAAATTCAATGTCATTATTTATTTCAAATGGAAAATCACATGTTATTCTTGATAATTTCCATCTATAAAATTGTTCTTGTAGGAAGGTACTATATACTAAGGATGGTCTTCTACAAGCAAGAAGTTTTTCCCCTAATGCACAACTCTAGGACATTTTTGGTCTTTTCCTTATCTTTTTGTATTTATTATTTCTCTTTTCTCACTTCTTCCAACTAGTTTTTCAATTCCTTATTCTGAAGATTTAAATTTTCAAAATTATTACAAATCATATCCCAAACATTTATGACTTCCTCTATATTTAAGGAAGTTTGAACTTCCTAATTAACTTTTATTTTAGTGCTTGGAAAGAGCTATTTCTTATTTTTCCTTGCATTGCATCTTAAGTTCCTCAATTTGTACTTGTAAAGAAGAGATAATGGTTTCTTTTGTTTGTACCTTTATCTTCAAAAACTCCAATTCCTCTTATTGTTGTTTGATGATTTCTTCTTACTTAGAGAGGAGTGCATGTTGTATTTATTCTTCCTCCATACCTTGACCTGCTGAAATAGGGGACATGGGTTCCTCTTCTATTAGCGGAGATTTTCCTTTTTCTGTTTCTTTAGTAGAAGAAGAAGGTTGTTTCATAGGTTTAGTGACCCTCTGTTCAATAAACTCTTGAATTTCTTTAGGTTTGGCTTGTTCTTGTTCCTCATAATCTCTTTTGGCTAAATTTATGCTACCTAAAATCTTTGTAGCCTCTTCAAGGTCTTCATCTTCTTGAAGAATTAATTTTCTCTTTCTTCTTGGAGGAGCTGCGGAAGATTCCTCTCCCAAATTTATTAATATTCTTATTCTCGTAGAAATTAGTCTAAATAATGTGGTGGTAAATGTCCACCATGTTCACGGCTAGGTGCTTCAAATTTATCTTCAGTTGAATTAGGCGTGGAGTTGATTTGGGTGCAACAAATGCAGAGAGAGAATGTCTCTCCTTCTCTAGAAGTTTAGCTATATTTTGTATCAAGATTTTCTATTCCTTTTTACCCTTTGTCTTTGTGATAGAATGTTAACATATCAGGTAAATGAGGCCTTAGTGCCTAATTGTCCCTTTATTCTCGTTGTTTCTTTTAGTTTAAGTGTGGATGTTATCACACAAAAATTGAGGTAGGTTTATTCGATGCCTTGGTTTGTGCAAACCTTACCTTAAATGAATTAGAATCCTCATTATATCACACCCTAGGATATTGTATTCACCTTCACAGGTGAAATACTTAACTACCCAAAATGCAGCTACTCTATATGGTTTAGGAAGGGTTTCCCTCTTAATTCCTTTTACAATCTTGGAATTTTTGAAGGCCAATTTCGGTTCAGGTTCTCCATCCTCATGGAAAATTTGAATTAGGTATTTATAAATGGACCTCCTGTAATATGCATCCCTTCACAAGGAATTTTTGATATTTGACTTATAACATGACTATTAACAAGAATTTTACTACACCTTACCTTTGAAGAGCTTCCTTTGAAATTTTTGAGGAATTATTCCACTATTGCTTCTTTGTAGCATTGGAATTTATTTATAAATTCCAACCATCTTGATTACTAGGACAAGTGTTGCCACTTGTGTATCTTACAAGAGTAGTGCGGTGGACTCGGCTCTAAATAATTTTTGTGTCCCATCCTATAGTCTGAAACAGGGGATAGTACGAAGCAAAGGTGATGGAGAATGGTTCAAAGCAAGATGATTGCATATAGTCCGAAGCCAAATGGTTTGAGAAAAATATGGAGCAAAGGAATCAAGGACAATTTGACACAAGGGTTTCGTGTCATATTCTTGCTACTTTGGATTGTGTATTGGATCGAGGAAGATGAATTAATTCATGGCATGTGAATCCTTGATAACTATGAAGCCAACATGAGGTTAAATGTAGTACTTTTCATTTCATCCTTCCTTCCACACATGTGAGGAATCACCTCCATTTAATGCAATGATTTAAAATTGAGGGGTGATTTACTGGTTTATTAGCCTTCCTTTATTTCAAATATTTTCCATGAGGGAAGAACTAGGTTCTTCCTCATGACCGAGTCTTCCTCCTAATTGAAATTGTTTTAAAAACTCTTGTTTATCCAATGGCTTATGATATAACTTCAGTTTATGTCCATTAACCAGCAATGTTTTGGTATTCCCATCAATGGGAAGTAGTTGAACTGATCCATTATCAAATACCTCTTAATGATTAGAGAACACTTGACGAAAGCACACAAGAATTCTACACAGAAAGTAGGTCATATTCGAAGGCGCGAATGGATAGGGAGAACACGCGCGCAGAGCAAAAGTTCAGCTTTCGAGATAGCCGTTTTTGCTCATGAAGGTCTATTTTTAGAGATGGCATACAGAGCACACAAACAAGGTAGAGACATTTGCGCCATGCATTGATCTTTTTGGAGGATCGAGATACCAAGAACTTTGCATGGATACAAAGGAGCTAGGAATATGATTATCGTTATAGTTAACTCGACAGAAGTCTATAGTTAGCGCACTTGCATGTGTGGCTATTTTTGTAATGGCGCGTGGCTAATAATAGCATGTGACCTATTTTGGGATTAGATAAGCGGTGAAGGGAAAGTCCCCACCCATATAAGTATGTAGTAAACTATGTAGAAAAGAGAGGTGTGCATAAAGAGAGAGTGAGAGGGATAGACATATGCATACATGGAGATATACACAGAGAATGATATTTGCATGGAGATGTAGTGAGAATATGTTGCAAAATTTGTTACATTCATACTACTGATTATTAAAATGAAGCTTTTGTATACTTATTGCATTTAATACAATGGAGGATATTGGCTAAATCTAAGTGTTAGTTCTACGTATATCTAAATCTAGTATGTTCTTGATCTCATCATGGTTAATACTTAATTTTGTTCTTCCCTAGGTATAGATACGGTATGCTCTGTAGAATGATGTGTTAGTAATGGAACTGCATGTATTAATTCTTCATCATGCTAACATCTTACAACAACAACCCTAAAGAGGGACCTGGTACCTTTGTGTGCTTTGGTTGAGCGCTCGCCTAGCCGAGTGATGTGTCAAAGATTTCTAGGATCTTATTGGGTTTGTATTAATTGAATTCTAGGTTGCATCATTGGTTCCGTTGTCGGGACTAAATCTCACTACTCACTGAGGCGGGAATAGGTTTAGTGAAATATGGCAGACCTAGCGGTAGAAAGGCAGAGGGAGGAAAGGTGACTTAAGTATAATGAGGCACGTGAGAGGGAGATCGAGAAGCAATGGGAGGTTGCAGAGCAAATGGCATTGTGGAGAAAGATAGTTCGGGAAGGATTTGAAGTTCACGCAAAAGACATGGAACCCGAGCCTCAAGAACTCCCCCATTTGGGAAAACATGATAGAGAACCCTCCTCGGCCTCACATAGAAGCACGCTAGAGAGATATCCTGGCCGCGGGTGCGCATCTGGATCTATTTGGCAACCTTGCCCTTGCACTTGGTTTTCCAACATCTAGTATAACAAACAATCAACAAACTAATTCCAGCAGTGGAAGAGTAGGAGCAAGTATTATAAGAGGTACAATAATGGTAGCACAAACAACTTCGTTGTTATATGGGAGTACTTTTTAGGTGTATCATCAACACATAATATAAGCATGCCTATTTTCGAATATCTTCCGGGAGTGGTAACGCTTTGCATCAAGTTGGGGTGCGCTTCAATTCCTACTATTGGGACACAAGGAAGTACATCTTTTGGTCCAACCCTAGCTACAAGTTCAGGATCAAGAGGCATAGGTAGCTCTGGTTCAGGAGGATCTGGAGGTTCTAGAGGTAGGGGAAACACAGGAGGTTCTGGATCAGGTGGGCAAGGTCCACACCAACCCTAGAATATTTACATGGAAATGTCTCTTCGTCTTCCAGAGTATAGGGGCATAGAAGATGTTGTTGAACATGTGCACATGTGTGAAATATTGTGGCATGCAAAGGATCATGGCTTTTGAGCATAGGGAAAGCCAATTTGCTACTATGTTACAAGGGTGCGCACACATTTGGTACAGAAAGTTTGACCCTGATCAGACTTGTATAGATTATACAGCTTTAAAGGATGCATTCCTTAAAGAGTTTAATATCCCTGAGTTTAAGCAAAAAGTATTAGTGCGCTCAAGGATATTAAGCAAGGCACTACCGAAATTGTTAGAGAGTATGATGCATGATATAAAACGTTGTTGTCTAAAATTTCTTATGACATACACACAAGCCAACATGCACAATGGTTCATTGGGGGCTTGATTACACCTTTTAGGAGGGCATTATCACATAAGACATACATTGATCCACACGAAGCACTTGAAGCAGCCTTACGCGCTGAGGTAGTTGGAAGCATAGACACTAGGGTGAGCCCATTTTTAGAATCATAGATCACAGCTATGGAAAAACAATTGGAGAAACTATCAGAAAATTTAGCACACGAGACATGCACAAGGATTTGGTGCACAGATTTTGAAGTAGAAGGTCACACAAAGGATATTTGTCCTCACAAAACAGTACGCTCGTTGTTGATGGATTGTGAAATATGCCATTTAAACCATGATGTTAGTCACTACCCATTATTACAATGGGAAATAAGGAAGAATGTTTCAACTACTATAAAATTTGTAGCTCCATGGCTCATGATACGGAAGACTGTTGGCTGATTGGACATATCCATGATGCTATAGATATTGGTGTACGACGACAGGAGTTTCAGATAACTCTAAGGGTAAGAGTGAGCATCGGGACTCGGGATCACAATCAAGCGTGCTATGATCAGAATGAAGGGCGTTTTGAAGGCGGTCGTGGAAGAGGTCGAGGATACCATGGTGGATTCGGAGGATGAGGCCATGGTGGTGGAAGAAGTGAGTTCCCTCACAGAACATGTTATACATGCGGATCTCTTGACCACTACAGCGCGAATGTCCTTAGAATATTACATGTTCTTTCTATGGAAAGAACCATAGCTATGAAGAGTGCCCAGACTTATATGAGCATTTGAGTAAGCAACATAAACAATAAAACAAAGGCGCAGGATGGTTAGGATACAGCGTGTTGTGGACAATCAATGGATGGCCAAGTTGGTGGTAGAGTCCGAAGAGTTACAAGTGAAGATCACGACCTGGGCCAAGGAAACATTGCAGAAAAAACCTACCATCACTAAAGAATAAATTCTTCATGCACGGTACCCAGATCCTTTATCAAAAGGAGGTTTATCAGAAACCATGGAAGTTCTAAGGAATCTTCACAATGAGATACGATTTAAAGGATCAAAAGAAAGCATTGGAGATGGTCCAAACTAATATAGATGACTTGAGGGAAGTGTGTAAAATGTTGCGACGGAAAATATCATTCCATTATTAAGGGATTGGCTAAAAGGAAACACTCCATGTGTAATTATTGAGAATGAATGGTAGATATTACATGTGAATCTTCCCCCATAGCCTAGATTATGACAAGGAAATCACTCGAATGTTGTTATGGATGGGTGGCTATTGAGTAATATACTAATTGATACAGACGCGAAGTCAATGTTCTCACCTTAGATGCATGGGTACAAATGGGAAGACCCCACTTCAGCCATCCTCTAATGTCTTATTCATGGCTAATCGACTAAGGCCACTCCCATCAAAGTTTTGAAGGATGCATCCATTACCATACAAGGATCCAAGTTCACTGGGACTTTGAGGTTTTAGCACTGTAAATTTAGATAGCCTCCTAGCTCTATTGGGGTGTCCTTGGTGCTATGCAAACAATGTTGATCTTCTATTCCACAAGGGTTATATTAGTTTTGAAAACAAAGAAGAAAGAGTTGTTATCCCTTTAATAGATGGAAAATTTTCACCCTATGTTGAGCCTATAAGTGAAGAAGATATGAGTAGGATTTATGTACGTGTCATCCGAGATCCAAAGATGATTGAACCAACCAAAGAAGGATTCATTCAAAGTGGGGGATGCATAGTCTATTAGCGATACTACAAGTATTTCTTGTGATAATTGGGCTCATAGCACTTATGAGTTGGTAGGGCACGAAGTAAAAAGCATATTTCCTCAAGGCACAAAACCGTGTAATGTCAAGAAAATAGGAAACAACTTGATACCTTATTACACAGAGAAGGGGATCCTATGGTATTCTGTGTGCCATGAAAGAATAATGGAGAGACCCACTGGAAAGAAGAAGTTTTCTAGCCTATACACTACATGGGACAATAAAGACGCTGGTGGGTGACCCATAGGGATAATCTTGTCGATGGAATGAAATTGGGGTTGCACTTACTACTAGGTTCTTCCTGAGCAATACACCTACTCAAATCAGTAATTATCATGGTAATCAACTTGTTCAACACCACGTTTAAAAGTGAGAGAGACTTTGGATAGAAGGGCATGAAGCTTTTCCACCTTCGTTATGGGTGTACAAGTTTTATTCCACCTTACAAGGATGCACGTGTGTTTGGTATGTATATGCAAAACTCCATAGAGAGACTGGAAATTGGCAAGATTTAATTGCAAGAATGACCCAGATGTTTGACTTCTTCTCTACCAAGCCTCCCGGTGGAATAGCATTAGAATTCATAAAGCGCTTAACTATGGGAGATAGCACTAAGGCTAAAGAACTCCTTCAGGAGTTATTAGATAAGGGAGACTCAGGGAGCATGTTTTGATGAAGAACCAAAATGATGCAACATTACTTCAACATGTTTACCTTGAGAAAGAGAAAGGAAAGATGGTCTATTTAGTAGATGATGAAAAAGTGGATAATCTGGATATAAACCATTCAATAGGCATGCGTGAGGTATTGACAATGCGGATAAGACCACGTGTTCCTATCATGAGCCTATGAAGACAAAGCGGGTAAATATTGGAACAGTATACTAAGCCTAAAGAATCCATAATTGGGGACTATTGGTCGACTCAAGTGGCAAAATCATAGAGTTGTTAAGGGATTACTAGGACTTATTTCCTAGGGGTACCATGAACTTAGAGGTGTGCATGAATCATTAGAGGAAATGAAGATAAAACTTAAAGAGGGTGCACGCCCAATTAGAAAGAAACCTTACAGAATGAACCCTAACTTACTCGAGAAGGCCAAAGAAGAGATTGATAACATGTTGAAGTTTGGGATTATCAAACCCCTTGATGAGTTAGAATGGGTTAGTCCAATGGTGATCGATCAAGAAAGATGGATGGATTAGGATTTGTGTGGATTACGGGAGCTGAATGTTGCATGTGTAATCGATCCATTTCCTACGCCATTCACTAAGGAAATACTAGAAGGCATTACATGGCGTGAAATCTATTCATTTACAGATGGGTTCTCTAGGTATCATCAGTGTCTGAATTGCCCAAGAGGATCGGAAAAGACTACATTTACTACCGAATGGGGTAGTTTCACTTATATTATAATGCCTTTTGGTCCAAAATGCTACTGCTCTATTTTCGCGCATAGTTTTCCAAGCATTAAGGAATTTATTCACAACTTCTTATAGGTATATTTAGATGATTGGACGGTGTATGGGTTAGTCAAGGATCATTGTGACAATCAGTGGTTAATGTTTGATTGATGTAGATATTTGAGTATCTCTTTAAATATCTATAAGTGCATATTTGCTACACCGTTTGGAGTACTTTTAGGACACATAATCTGCAAGGAAGGTTTATTGGTTGATCTAGCCAAGGTTACAGCTTATTATAGGCCTCGGGAGCCTACCAACGAGTGAGGTGCACGGATTTTTGGGTCATATAGGATATTACGTAAAGTTTATCAAGGGATATGCCAAAGTTATCATACCATTGGAAGAGTTACTAAAGTGGAAAGGTATGTTCTATTGGAGAGAACAATGCAATAACACGTGCATTCGAGACGTTGAAGGAGAAAATTACTACCGCACCTATTCTACATTTTCCTTTGTGGGAAAAAAATTTCATGTACATGTTGACACCTCTCTCAGCACGGCCATTGCACGGTGCTAGCTCAACTCCCTAGAGAAGGTATTATAGATCATCCTATTTTTTTGCTACTAGAAAGTCACTCCTATAGAACGTAATTACACAACTACCAAGCGCGAAGCTTTGTCAATGATCTATGTGCTACATAATTCCGTTGGTACCTACTAGCTACACCATTTTTCTTCTATACGCATCACATGACATTGAAGTATTTGGTAAACAAGCCTATTTTTTCCAGGCACATATGTTGATGGATGTTCTTATTTCAGAATTTGAATTCACAACAGTGGTAAAACCAGAAAAAATTATTTTCGACTAGACCATCTATCAAGAATACAAATGAGAAGAAGCACAAGAAATTGAGGATATCATGCCCGATGCATAGTTATACAAGTTACAACATGCATCATCAGCACTAGAGGACATTGTTGTCTTTCTACGAACAAGTATGGCACTAGAAGGAATGAAATCCTTGGAGAAGAAACAACTTGCTATATGCGCCGCACATTATATGTTGATCGGTGGTTACTTATATAAGTTGGGTATGAGATGAGGTATCGCGTTGTTGTGTATTGGAACATGAGTGCACGGATATTATGGAAGAGGCTCATGGTGGTATTGCAGGTGGCCACTATGTAGGTGACGCCACTACGCGCAAGATTCTACTTGTTGGATTATGGTGGGAGACCCTCATAAAGATTGTAAGGACTTTCGTAAGGTATATGATCATTGTCAACGCTTGAGAACCAGTCAATGAGATGAAATGCCTCCGAGACCTATTACTAGTGCGTGAACCATTTGAGAAATGGGCTATCAATTTTGTGGGTCCCATTTCACCACCGCCACACAGTAACTAGATCGTGCTACATCATAACTTGTACAGATTATCTAACAAGGTGGGCGTATGCAGACCTACAAAGGACTCGTATAACAGCATATAGTAGCTAGGTTCCTATGGGAAAATATATTACAAGGTATGGATGTCCTTTAAGTCCTGACCGGTGATAGGGGCACACACTTTCTTAATGAGACAATCGAAATTTTATTAGATGAGTTCATGATTTCACACCATAAGACTACCCCCTATCATCCTCAAGAAAATGGAACTACTAAGGCTTTCAACAAAATTTTAAGCTAGACATTGACAAAAATATGTGATGTTGGAAGAAAGGATTGGGATGATAAGATTTCTGCGTGCTTTGGGCATATCGCATAACATATAAAAAGATTGAACAAATCCACACCATTTTAGTTAGCGTTTGGCAGAAGTCACTCTTCCTATGGAATTTATGTTACCTTCCTTGTGTATTGCACGACCGGAGGTCTTACTGATGAGAAAGCATTAGAAGAGCCGATTGAAAAGTTAATTAAGTTAGATGAACGACAAGCCAAAGCACGGTGGAGTCAAAAACAAGAGAAGGCCAAGCAAAATGCATGGCATGACATGCACATCACGGATAAAAAGCTTGAGATAGGACATATGGTGCTTCTCTATGATTCTAATTTGTTACACCATCCAGGAAAACTTAAGGTACATTGGTTGGGACCATATGTTATCACTCACATACTTGAAACAAGCGCTTGTCAATTAGAGGCACTTGATGGAATACGGTTACCGGTTACTTCAATGGAGTAGGCTAAAGCCCTACTATAAATAAGTCTTCTTGGTGTTTGTAATAAGACAAGTATTGCCATTTAGATTAGGTTTTCAATTCTACATTTCCTTAATGTATTTCCTTCTTTGTTTCTATGCTTTGTCAATTTAGTTATTGTTCTTGTGTAATAAGCATGCTTGCACATGTGAAGATAATTACAATCAAGTATGTTTATGCGCAGAGGACCCACATCCTTTTAGTGTGGGTGGTTGTTGATATCTAGGGATAGGACTGCTAGAATTGAAAGGTGAAAAGAATAAATAATAAACTACTACGAGTGCCTTTCGAGTGTTATTCAAGGTAAAATATTGCTTCTAAAAAGATGACCAATGATGGAGCCGGATGAAGGGATAATATAACTTGAGGTAAGCGAAAGGCCCTAACAACTACCAAAGGAAGGCGCGATGAAAAGGTACTCGAGCACAAGGAAGCGTCGTTGAAGAAAAGTCTATGACCGAGGGGTAGGAAGGCACACTAGAAGGTTATAGGCTGGGCATGAAGAAGATGTATCACGTGGAAATAATGAAATGGTCAATTAAAGAGAGGATTGTTGGTAAGTGGAGCAAGAATAAATGAACTAAATTTTTGAAATTCTATTTAAGGATGGGATGCGAGTTCATTTTTACCGTTGCAATTAAGATAATTCAAAAAGAGCTAAGTGCAAAGAGCCAAGTGATCGAATTGAGGTGCGAAAGGTGTGTAGCCAATCATGACAAAGAGATCTGTGTGTAGAAAGAGCTTACATCCCCAGTGGTGAAGGGTTTGAGCGAAGCAAGGCGATAGAGAGGAGCGAGGGCATGTGATTTCACCTAGGGCACACTAAATCGAGCTAGGGTTTGATTCACACATTGCAAAATTCAAGAGGTGAGTATTTATAAAGGATTGCAAGGAAGAAATGGCACCCAAGAAAGCGAAGCACAAATAGGAGTAAAGGGAAAGAAGAAGGTGGTCGTAGAAGAAGAAGAAATGACCCCTGAAAGTAATTTTTCTGAAATGCAATATCTAGAGGGGGTCATCATAGGCTAGGAGTGGGATTCTCACATAAGGAGAAGCAAGGTGAGTGAGTACAACCACCATACTATAGAGAATAAGAAGAAGCTTGATGCCTTGTTGAACACAAAGACGAATAAATGCATGGCGGAAGACATGTCGGTGTATGATGATGTTGGCGAGAAGATCTTGAAGAAGATTAGAGTTTACCAGCTATACGAGCTCCCTTACTTTGAGAAATATGAGCCCTTGTACCAATGGCTCATGAGCAGAGTGCACGAAGATTTTTCTACTTTGCAAAGACGCAGAGTCGAAATTACATTCGTGTTAATCTCCACGATAACCTGGATTGAAGGGAATAGGAGAATATTTGAAGGATGATTTAATGCAGACAAGGCCACAATCTTGGAGACCCGGAAGGGAGTTGGGGTACACAAAGGGTGCAAGCGCATGGACATAGATAAACCGAAGAAGTATCCAAGTGGTGCAAGTAGCCATATATCTTTTTACAAAGCTAAATGACCAAGAAAGGTGGTCACAAATGAACACCATGTGGCTGCATGTTGCGAAGAAGATGTCTCGAAGGGGTAGTATACAACCTTCAAATTAAATTACGAAAACTATCATCGAAGAAAGTGTGCATGGGAGGAAATATCAACTTTGGAACTGCTTTCATTGTCGTTGGTTTTGATTGCATGCTTTGGTGGAAAAGTCATCATTTCTAGTTTTTATCTTTTCATTTTTCTTTTTTTCTTTTTTTTAAAGAGAAGAACCATCATTTACTTGGTTTTCAGATCTTATCTTTTATTAGCCTTCCTTTATTTCAAATATTTTCCATGAGGAAGAACTAGGTTCTTCACCGGATCCTCCTCCTAATTGAAATTATTTTTAAAAACTCTTGTTTATCCAATGGCTTATAATAAGTCTTGATCTGTGTCCATTAACCAAGAATGTTTTGGTATTCCCATTAATGGTAAGTAGTTGAGTTGATCCATTATAAAATACCTCTTGTTGATCAGAGAACACTTGACAAAAAGCACACAATAATTCCGCACAGAAAGTAGGTCATATTCAAAGGCGTGAGCAAAAGTTTAGCTTTTGAGACTTAGTCATTTTTGCTCATGAAGGTCTATTTTTAGAGATGGCGTGTAGAGCACACAAATGAGGCAGAGACGTGCGCGCCATGCATTGGCTATTTTTGGAGGATCGGATACAAAGCACTTTGCATGGATACAGGCTAGGAATAGGATTATCATTGTAGTTAACTGATAGAAGTCTATAGTTAGCACACTTGCATGTGTGGCTAAAATTTGTAACGGCACGTGGCTAATAATAGCATGCGACCTATTTTGGGATTAGATAAGTGGTGAAGGGAAAGTCCCCACCCATATAAGTATGTAGTAAATTGTGTAGAAAAGATAGGTGTGCATAAAGAGAGAGCAAGAGGGATAGACATATGCATACGTGGAGATATACATAGAGATAGGGATAGACATGATATTTATGTGGGGATGTAGTGAGAATATCCCTGCAAAATCATTATGCGCATACTATTGTTATTGAAATGAAGCTTCAGATACTTATTACATTTAATACAATGGAGGATATTGGCTAAATCTAAGTGTTAGTTCTCAGCGTATATCTAAATCTAGCATGTTCTTGATCTCATCATGGTTAATACTTAATTATGTTCTTATCTAGGTATAGATCTAGTATGCTTTGTAGAATGATGTGTTAGTAATGGAACTACATGTATTAATTCTTCATCATGTTAACATCTTGCAACAAAGAACCCTAAAGAGGGACCCGTACCTTTGTGCGCTTTGGTGAGTGCTCAATTTAGGGCCGAGTGATGTGTCGCACGTGTAGGGTCTTATTGGGTTTGTATTACTGAATTTTAGGTTACATCACCTCTTGAATATCATATGGGCCTAGCGATCTGGTTTTGAGTTTTTATGGAAAATTCAGTATCTATAATCAAACAATAGGGTGCAATATCCCACTTGTAACTTCCTTCTCTTGATATGGATATCATGTCATTGTCTTCTCTAAAATTATAATAGTTCAGTCCTATGCAAATCCTCCATCCTCATCTCATTCAGTTCACTCAGTTGAAGTATCCTTTGTTGTTGAATTTCATCTAGCTCTACTCTAATTTGAATAGTTGTTCTTAATGTCTGCAATTCAAATTCAATAGGCAAGATGGGATTCTTTCCATATACAAGTTCATATGGAGAAAACCCAATGGTGGTTTTCCAAGTGATATTGTATTCCCAAACTGCCTCTGGCAACTTGTTCACCCAATCTTTTCTGTTGGTATCAATTATTTTGGTCAAAATATTTTCCAATTCTCTATTAGTTACTTCCACCTACCCATTAGCTTGAGGGTGGTAGGGTGATGACTTTATATGATTGATTTGGTAAAGGTACATAAAATATTTGATCATGTTTGACATAAATTGGGGACCTTGATCTGAAACAATACTTCTTGGTGCTCCAAACTTGTGCATGATCTAGTAATATAGAAGTTTGTCACTACTTCTTCTCTAGCTTGGGATAAAGCCTGCACTTCACCCATTTAGTTACATATTCTGTGCAAACTAAAATGAATTATTTTCCTTAGGAGGATGGGTTTATAGGTCCAACAAAATCCAACCCCCACTACTCAAAAGGTTCCATAACCAATAGAGGTGTTATGTTGTGGATCCTATTTTCATGTGTGGAAGTGTTGAAGATTGTACACTAAAATTATTGTACACTCTCCATAGTTTTAAGTTTGAGGTTTGGGGCGCCCCCAAGAAAAAAAAATTAGCCTCAAAAATGTGTCCGATATCTCGAAAACTTTCTCTCTCATATGGGAGGGATTTTCGACCCATAGATTTATCGTGCATTTTTGGCCCATGGTTTTACTACCCACTCGTATTGTAAAACTGCTAAAGTAGTTGCATATTGATGTGCTTTTGGGATTTTGATAGGGTAGACATATCATTGTAGATGTGTGTGAGTTCAAGTGTGAATTCAAGAGAGTTTGTTGAGCATAGCTCCAAACATATCTGGGTATTGTATTGAGAGAAAGAGGTGGCTTGTAATAAAATTTGAGCAAGTGATTCTTGGTGGACGTATCCCAAATTGGGTGAACCACATTAAATATTATCTCTATGTTGTGTTATTTTATTTTTCTACACTTTTATTTCATATCTATAATATTTTCTACATATTAGTTTCTACTATTTTGATTCTAAGTGGGATTGTTCCACATATTTTATCCCTTATTTCCTAACGAGGAGGTTAGAGAGGCGTTTCACTAGACAAGGTGGGTTTTCCCATCCTTTGGCATGCATCACAATGCCAAATATATTTCTTCACACTTTTGTGAAGGGAGGGCCAATAATATCCAGCCCCAAGAATCTTATGCACAATTATTTTTACTAAATAATGGCCTCTTGTTGGTTCATCATGGCAGGCTCTAATAATATCATTAACTTTGTCTTCTTAAACACACCTGTAATACCAACAATAAAATTCCATCTACCCATTTAAGGTAACACTTTCTTTAATTAACTGTTTCTTTTGTCTACTAGTGAAATTTGTAGGAAATTTTCCTGTTGCCAAATAGTTTGCAATGTCAACAAACCATGGTGAATTTGCAGATATGAAAAACAACTGTTCATCTAGGAAAATTTCATCAACAGGTCCTCTTCTCTAGGTGTTTCTAACCTTGACAAGAAATCAACAACCAAATTAGATTTACTAGGTTATCAATAATGGTAATATCAAATTCTTGTAAAATTAGTAACCACCTAATAACCTTACCTCCCACTACTAGTTTGTTCATTAAGTACCTGATAGTTAGCATGGTTAGTATACACAAATGTCTTATACCCTATAATATAATGATGAAATTTATTAATGGCATAGACAACAACTAAAAATTATTTTTAGTAGTGGTGTAATTCTTTTCTATGGGAGTGAGGTTTTACTAATATAATAAATGACATACATTTTTCTATGTTCATCCTTTTGTCCCAATACCCCCTATAACAGTGTTAGAGGCATCAATATGAATGTGGAAGGGTTCTTTCCAATTAGGTCCTCTTAACACTAGGATTTGAGGTTAATTTTTCCTTGATTAGTTCAAAGGATTCTTGACATTTCTCATCCCAAATGAATTCACAATATTTCACTAACAAAGAAAACATTGGAGCAACAATTTTACTAAAATATTTAATGAAACTCCTATAATACCCTACATGTCCAAGAAAAATTCTAACATCTTTGATTTTGGGTATAGGTAGATTAGAGATCACTTCAATATTCTTTTGGTCTACTTTATACCTTGGGATGAAATATGATGTCCAAGGACTATCCCTTCATCCATCATCATGAAACACTTTTCATTACTCAAAGATAAGTTTTTGTTCACACTTTGTTAATACTTTGTCTAGATTAGCCAAAGCTTCTTCAAAAGAGTTCCCATACACTATAAAATCATCCATATATACCTCCACACAATCATTAATCAAATCAGAAAATATGGCTAAAACAACTCTATGCTGAAAAGTAGTTGGTGCATTACATAAGCCAAAGGGTAACACTCTATATGTAAAATGTTCCCAAGGGCAAGTGAATGTTGTTTTATCTTGATCTTCTGTAGCCACTCTTATCTAATTATAACCACTAACCCATCTAGAAAGAGAATAATTTCTTTCCTACTAGATTATCTAGGACTTGGTCAATAAATGGTAAGGGAAAATAATCTCTCAATGTGGCTTTATTAAGCTCTCTATAGTCAACACAAATTCTCCACTTCCCATTTTTCTTAGGTACTATTACAAGTGGTGAGACCCATTGACTATCTAATATGGGATAAATAAATCCAACTTGTAATAACTTTTCTATTTTTGTTTTGACCATGTCTCTTAGAGTTGGTTTATCCTTCTTTGTGGTTATCTGATTGGTTTAACATTGCTTGTGTAGATGTGATGAGTACAGATGCTAGGATGAATTCCTTTCATATCATTGTACTCCCAAGAAAAATCTTTAGTATGGTTTCTCAATACATGAAATTTTTGGCTCTTCATCATTAGTTAGCCAACTATTGATATTAACTTCTTTTCCTAGATAAAGGGAAATTTGTTTTGTTGCCTGATAGATAGAAGTTAACAATTTTAAATTCATTTAATAATGAATTTAATGGAATTCATGAGGTAACAACCTATGAAATGTAATCATGTCCTCAAAAGTAGGATTTCCTTGTGGAATTAACATTGTTAAAGGACAAGTGAAACTTGTGGTAGAAATATTTTGATTTAATCTTTCCATTTCTCACATATTGGTCAAAAGGGAACATATTCATACCTTTCATCAGATAGTATCCATCTCAACATTTTCATTTATTGGTTTTGAATTTGAACATGACGGTTCTCGCAATAAAGAACTTTTTACTTCAAGCAACTCAGGATACTCCAAAGAAACTTAAGGGACTTTTAACTTGGGGAGACTCCGAAGTAACCTAGGGAGACTCTGAAGCAACTTTGAGGATACTCCAAAAACCCTGGAAGAGACTCAAAAATTGTTAGCCATCTCCAATATTCATGTTGATTCTTCTTCAATATCTTCAATATGTGTTTTTAACTGCAATCATAGCCAAAGAAGATAAATTATAATTGGTTAACTCAGAATCATCAACCCAAATGTATTCTTTAACATCTACAAATGGTTGTGCTTGGTGGAAATAAGGAAATTTGTTTGCATGCATTCCATTTGATATAGTCATATCTCCAGATCTACAATCTATTAAAGTTAATAATAGACTAACCATGGCCTTCCTAGAATGATGGGGTATCCTTGTATTTTATTTTTAGGTTGAAAGGATCATAAAGTCTGTAGGGTATTCCCATGATTCCATTGTTACCATAACATCTTCTATCACCCCTTCAGGTTTAGCAATAGATTGATCTACCATTTGTAAAATGGTAGCAGTGGGTTATAGTCCATGTAAGGGTAATTTTTTCAAGGTATTTGTTTTTCATGACATTAATAGTTGCTCCTAGGTCAATCAATACATTTGGTATCTCTATTTTCCCAATTGTTATGATAATGAACTCAGATTTGGTTAGGTCACCATACTTAGGAAGTAATAACTTTCCTGCCAATAGGTCAACAAGTTTCCCATCTATATGTATAGTTTTGGGATATTGTTTTTTCTTCCTGGGGTTTTGATACAAAGATTTTTAATCAACCTATTTACTTCTGGAATGTCTTTAATGGATTTGTAATAATGGTATCTCAATGTTCAATTTCTTTATTTCCTAAGTAGATCAAATACTCTTTATTAATAATTTCCTTGAGTCTCTGAGAAAAGGAGCTGATGGAGAGACTACGGGTTGTTCTTGAGGTTTATTTATTTTCTCCTCATATTCCTTTTCCTTTCCTTTATCAAGTTTTGGCTTCTCATTGGGTATTTCTGTGATCACAACTGGTGGTTTATCCACAATTTTCCTGATCTTAATTAGATGTCCTTATAATCAATGGCATTTACACCCATAGACTCTTGTTCAACTCCAAAGATAGTGGTTATTTTTCTATTCTTTGGATTAGCCACAGGTTGTGTTGGCATCTGTGGTTGAATTATTGGTTATGTTGGTTGAGGTTGAACAAAAAATGTGACATTAATTCTTGTTATGGGTATTGTTGGGGTGTAAATCTTCTTTGTTGTGGATAACTAGTAGGATGATTAGGATATTGTGTCCATGGTGGATTTGTCCATGACTGGTGATAAGGTTGGGGCATCCATGGTTGAGGTGTCCAAAATTGAGATTGATTGGGCATCCATGGCTAGGATGTCCATTTAGATGGAGCCCATGCATTGATGTTCCAGTGGTGGATACATATTTGAAGCCCATGGCATCATCCATGGATTAGGACTATTTCTTGGCATGAATTGTGGTGATGTTTGAGAAGGTTGATTGCCTTGTTTCTATACAAAAATTGAAGCTCTCTATGGGTGTTTGTTTGAGCTAGTTTTTAGGGTTGGTATGAGTCTACAATCCTTAGTAGCATGTTCATTTTTACATATCCCACATATTTCAAGTTTTATCTAGAGGACAATCTCTAAGAGAATGTTTTTTCCTACATCTTGGACAATACATTGCTAGTGGTTCAATATTTGATTTTACTTTTTCTTATACCATCTAGAGTAGTGTTCAAGTGTACCAAAATATTTGTCTTGAAGTTGGATAGTTCTTCCATTAATTTCTTTACATCAGGATTGGTTTTCTTAATTCTCCTTTTCCTAGGGTCTCCCTAGTTCTAGAGTAACTTCTGCAACTTGTTCAATTTGATGGAAGGTAAGATGATTCACATCTCCTCCTCCCATTAGATTCAAAGATTCTCTTGAATCCTCATCTAATCCTTTTAAGAAAATGGTTTTAGTTAAATCTTCACTCAAAGGGTGACCACATTTTCTATGAAGAAAGAGGAATCTATCCAAGTAATCTTCTAAATTTTCATCTTCATTTTGTCTTGACCTGAGAAAATTCTTCTTTCCTATCTCTTCCTCTACAATAATCTGATATTTATCCAAAAATGTTCCTCCATTTCTATCCAAGAGTGGATAGAGTTAGGTGTCAAACTCATAAACCATCTCATGGTTGAATCCTTAAGTGTGGAAGGAAAAAGTTTCAATTTTTGGTTATCAGTTCTATAATCATATGTTTGAAAAATTACTTTAAATTCAAAGAGGAACTGGTCTGATCTTCAGAGGCCATGCCCCAAAATGTAGGTAATACAAGTGGGATATGTTTTTCATGGGAGTATCATCTTCATCATCAATGAAAATAGGATAAGTAAATGTTCTCTGTGGTACAATGACTTCTGCATTATGAGTTCTACATTACTCTTATTGTTCACTCTTGGTCATTTTTCTTTCCCAATTAATTTTATACAAAATTTTCCTTTTAGGTGAAAATTCTAGGTGTGGGTGGAAGGCTACTAACCTGAGTTTGATAGCTCAGATTAACTAGATCTTTTATCTAGATCTTCTTAGATATGAAGGCCCTACTTCAGAGAATGTTCTGAAGGTTGTGGAAAAGTAAGGGTTGTGTCCTCTTGAATTGATGAGTCTAATATTTCTTCTAATTATGCAAATTGATCCCAAGACTGATCAGTTTGTGGTGGAGGACCTTTTGGTATGAATCTACCCTTTGAAGTCTCTAGGTCTACTCATATATTTCTTTTACCAGGTAGATTCTTATGGAAATTGTCAATTGATGTATTCTTATTGACACTTTTTGTCCCTAGCCAAAAATGGCACCAAAAATGATGAGCCTCATTATTGGTTCAACATTTAATCAATCTAGTTGATGTCATTATAACTAGGGCAATGTCCAAAGGCAATATGCAATAAGGTATTTTTGGGAAATTAAAAATTATTTGGTGATATTCCTTTGTTTGGGGGTTTCTAATTCTAAGTTTCTAAAATTGATATCTAAGTTATGTTATGATAAAGATTGCACAAACCATTTGAATTGAATGAAACTAGTTAACTTGCAAAATTTAAATACTCACACAACTTGAAGGAAATTGAAATTCTTGAAAATTAAACTCACACAAATTTTAAAAGAAGGCTCACTTTTAAATGAAATCAAGTTGAAGGATTGAAATTCAAAGAATATGAAAGCTTTTGAAATGAAATTTCACACAACTTGAACAAAGAAAGTTACTAAAAGCAACTAGATGTAAATAAATTGTGATTGATTGTATGAGTTGAACTTATTATATGTTTACTATCATGAAAGAATGATAATAGTGATAAGATTTATAAGAAGAAAAATGAAAAATTATATAGATAAATTATGGAGAATTCAACACAAACTACATGATACAAAAATACCAAAAGTTCTAGGTCTCGGGGTGAGTGGGCCCTTGTTCTCCCATTGATCAGAATGAAAATTGCACTCTAATTCACCAAAGCAATATTTTTATTGATTTCAAAAGTTTTTAGATCATATAGCAAAATTACAATAGTATATATTTTTGTCTAAATTATCACAGTCGATGAGGTTGAGTTATATAATCCAACTTCCTCAACTGACGCCTACAAAACTATAAGAAGAATCTTTATTTAGATAGTAGAAATAGAGATTCCAAATCATCTCCATATTTCAAGATGAAATGATGGAGAGGATTAAGGAAATCGATTGGCAAAACAGATTACATGATGTATTATAAACCGGCATTTCCCTTATTCTCGCGTGTCTTGATATGCATTGGATGCGTGCTCCGTGCTAGAAGTGTTAGGAATATCTTTGTTATTGCTCCATTAATTATGTGAGTTAGTAAAATATAGATTGAGTTAATATTGTAAGTAAGTTGTTAATACAACTTACGTAGGAGATTGAGGAGTGATTATAGGGATGTGAGTTGTTAGAACAACTCACCTATATTCGGGTGAGTGGTTGTAGGAAAACAACTATATATTTGTAACCAGCTCCGTATGAAATTAATCAATTATTTTGTGTGTTTAATCTGCTATTGTACCAAGATTTAGTATCAGAGAGATCATCCTTTCCTATGAATGATAGATCCTTGAGATTCAAGGGGCAACTTTATTATCATTGAAGTTTCTCTAATGAGTGGAAAAGAAATTCTTTCAGCAATTGTATAGGATTTTAGTTCAGTTCGTGGCTATTTAAACAACACCGTACAGAACGCAAAATTTGTGTTAGTCATTTTTATATTTTGCAATGCCACTTGAAATTTGTCCATGCCTGTCGTCTGATCTCATTGTGACTCCTGTACGTGCACGTTTAGAAAAAATTTTGTGTCTGCCATTCATCTATGTGTGTTGATAAGGAAATTTTCCATACGTAAATGTACCTGTTGTACATGTCATTCGAGTTATATGCCAAGACAAAGGTGCTCGTGATCCTGTGGATCCAAACACATTTTCTCTCGAATTACATTCATTGTGCGCGTCTAAGGAAGAGTTATATATTGAGAGGCAGCCAAAAAAATTGTGCGCCATTGATAAGGAATAGAGAGGAGCTTTGCATATGCTACAACATCGTTTAAAGATTTCCAAGCTCCAGTATTGCAACGGCCTTTCACCTACAATTAAACATCCATCTGATCACCCATTCATATTTATCCAGTCACCATCATGTGTATGTATTATGTGTTGTAGGAACGTGTAAAGGTATAAAGAAAATGACAGTTTAAAAGCTTTGTATTACATGTAAAACAGCATCAAATACCACCCTTCATGTCAGGCTTGGGTTCTATGTTGTAGGCTTTTTATTATTGCATTTAGACCAAATTACTTCCAAGTTTTATCCTCTTTATTTATTTTTTAAGTCTTTAGTTTAGTGTTAAAAGTGTCTCGTCCATCTCAATTTAAGCATTTATGTTTTATTCTTCATTTGTATAAGGTCAATTTGTATAAGGTCAAGATTTAAAATCTTATTTTGAGAAGTTAAAAGAGTTTTTGTCATCATTGTATTAGTCTCAATAGTCAAAATTGCAGAGTCATTGTCATTTATGTAATTGTCATTATCAATAGTTGTCAAAAGATTCATTGTATTTATAGGTGATTTTAGGATATTTGTTTATTGTATCCACAATTTTTGTCTTGTGGAGTCATTGAAAAATTTGTAAAAAAAAAAAAAATTACCTCACTTTTCAATAATTGGATGTATTTTCACTCATACGCAACGTCCATCTTATAGGGATAAATTATACAATGAGCTCCATGATCAAATCCAATTGAGCTAGCAGCATGATACTAGAGGACAAAGGCATTAGAGGTTGGAGGTCAAACAATGACCTCTTGTAAGTCACCAATGAAGAGGCTTCATAGCATATGTGGTGGCATATATATAGTGTGAGTATATGTTTTTCAGTGTGGTTTTCAATTTTTCAATGTACTTCATGTCTGTGTTCTTGTTGCTTTGTGTGGTGTTTGGTGGATACTAGAAAAGAGTTGTGTTGGAGTGCAAATGACTGCGTGATCCTCTGACTAACGTGATCCTCTCTGTTTTTCGTACTTCATTGGAAGATGATCCACTTGTGAATACATTCACTTACAATGGTGACCATGTGCAGCAAGATCTAACTAGCAATATCCGTTCAATAGTATGTACTTCAATCACAGCTTTACTTCTCGTGTTCGCATGTGGAAATTTCACATTGTGGGGGGGAACATGACACCAATGTTCCATTTCCATTATGAGCCTAAAATGACTAAAGTCAAGGGAAACTTCCAGTGGCAGTGGTAGTTTCCTTTTGTTCGAGATCGAGTGGCAGGATCGATGACAATGGCTGCTACAATTAAGAACATTACGATTCTTATAGGATGAAATGTGAAATTTTTCCAATATGTGTTTTATTATTCAGTTTGGTGAGTTGTGTTTCCTATGTTATTCCCTGTAGTGAGATATTGATGAGGGCTAAAAATAGTACTTGGCACATCATGATGTGGTTTGTGGTAAACCACTTGAAAACCACCAATATCGGTTTGTGGTCAATGTTGTAAAACCATCCGTCGGGTTTGTGATTGTCCTGTGAAAATCACCTAATCATGAAAGCAGTGCAAGTACAAAGATAGGTTTTCCCCATGTTCGCACTAAGGGGGAATGTTAGGAATATCTTTGTTAGTGCTCCATTAATTATGTGAGTTAGTAAAATATAGATTGAGTTAATATTGTAAGTAAGTTGTTAATACAACTTACATAGGAGATTGAGGAGTGATTATAGGGATGTGAGTTGTTAGAACAAATCACCTATATTCGGTGAGTGGTTATAAGAAAACAACTATATATTTGTAACTTGACTCATTATGAAATTAATCAATTATTTTGTGTGTTTGATATGTTATTGTACTCAAGAGGAAGAATTCTATATTTTCTCGGTTTGTCATCACTTAGCTAGAAAGGTCCTAAAGCCTGTGGTTAAAACATTACAAAGATCCTGAAAATACTTGAAGCGAGCCGAGATACCTCGAAGCAAGCCGAGATACTCGAGGTGAGCCGAGACAGAACATTCTGAAGCGAGCCGAGACAATCCAAGCGAGCCGCTTTTTTACTTTTGTGTCCGAAACTCGCATCCTCATCAAAATTATTCTTTCTTCGATTTGTACATACAAACCGAGTGTTTTTGGGGATTTTAGTTAGATCTTTAGGATAGAAACAGATTTACGCACTAATCCAGCAAAATGCATACAATCTCTACTTTAAATTAATAAAAAGTTATAAAATGTATTCAAATTCAAACAAGGGCAAATGATGTCATTATTTATTCAATTAATGGGCTCATCGGGCGATTAAATGATCTCCTCATATTGATTGCAAAGAGAAACTTCACATTCTCACTATGTGGAATTTGAAAATCCTTTGTCCCTTGCTTTACCCAAACCAATGTTGATATAACTTCAATAAAGAGAACAATTATTAGCTTTCTTCCATTATGCATTGTTTGATATAAATTATTGTCTTGAAGTTTATACTAAGAGATGGCTCAACTATCGAAGGTGGACATATGAATTCATATTGGTTATACCGGAGGTACATATGATCTTCAAGCTTTACCAGTTCTCGGTTCATACTTTGGTTCTAATGAGGGTTTTATCTCTCCTCTTGCAATCTCTGTCATACCTTGAAGAAACTGAGTTATTCCTATTATGTCACTTACACTATGGGAGATGTTTATTCTGCAACAAAACCCCCTCATGTAAAACGAGTTACCCGTAAGAAATACATGCAAAGAGAGAGAACATAAGTGTGATGTTAATAGAAACATATATTCAACACCATTATAAAAGATGTTGGTTCAAACCATTCTTAACATATAAAACAATAAAAAGATGAACCCAAAAAAGCAAAATACTTGCGATCAAATGGTTGATAATATAAATAAATGAAATGTATTAAAACAAAGAAATAATTGAAAAGTTACATTTTAGCTTAAAATAACCATTAGCCAATTTGGAAAGTTATTTAAAAGAAATTAGAAATAATCCCTAAATTTCGTTATTATATTAATTTTATCAAATATCACACTAATCATTTAAGCTTGTTTATATATAATAATAATAATAATTTTAAAAATTATTTTTATGTGAGAATTGTGTTTTTATATCATTCTTAAATTTATTTTCTTACTCTTAAATTTTTTATGTGAGAATTGTGTTTCTTATATCAAGGTTGGAGAAGCTGCAGGCGGCGCTTTGGGTGAAGGCAAGCATGGAGCCACCATCACTTTCTTAATGATATTTACATGGAAGTCCCTTGAATTTTCCTTCTCCAATGTAATTAGACTCTCCTCCCTATGTGAGATTAGAGTGTAGGTGCGTTGAGGAATAAAATAACATATTCTTATGTAATTTAGTATGAAAGTTATTTTTCGTTATTATAAATATGAAGTTTATATTTTGGTCATATTATCACATATTTATTCTTCACATCACCAATTTATTTATTGGAAAGTTTAGTAGTTATATATATATATATATATATATATAAGAGTATAGATTAGAGTTTTTTTGTTTGTATTTTCCCCCTCTTCCATGTTCTTTGTACATAGGTTGCGAAAGAACATGGAGACAAGGAGGTAAATTATCGTAATAGAAACAATTTTGAGATTTTTATATTAAGTAAAGATTTTTAATTCAAATTTCCTATTGTATTTAGTTTGTTACAAGTTCAAACCCCACAGGGTTGTAATTATGTATCTACTTTTTTTGTTTTTGTTTAAGAGATGCCATGGGTGGCTCGACTTCTCACTGAGAAAATGTGTAAACTCTACCATCAACAACGATGTTTTAGCAAGTATATGGATAATAAATATAATGATTGTAGACCCCTTTGTCAAAAGCTACCCAATACATCATATAATGTCCAAAACCTCTTTCTTTATGTTACTCGTAAATATATAAAAATTTAAATTCTATGGATTTCAAAATTTAACATTGCATATATAGTTTGAAATGATCCATAAGAATAATATAAAATATAGAATAGTCTTTTTAACACCCTCCAAGCATCCACACAAAGCAATCACACCAACCAGCTCTATCATTAGGTCCAGTGACCTTACTCAATGTCAAACTTGGCTTCACCCTAAGGGTCAAACAATACTTCACATGTGGCATGTTCAAGTTCAAGCATGTAAATCACCATATGTCTACTAAGATAAGAGTATATGTGCTTTATAAGAACATATAAACATGTGTAACACGTTATTTGAATATTAACCATAAATTGTTGCTAAAATTAAGATCAATTTTCACCTTTTTAAATTAAATTTTGAGATATTGCTAACCTATTATTGCATTATATAACTTGGCTAGGAAACTCAGGGTAATAGTGTGTGAAGCTTACAAATGCATCTATATTTATTATATTACCAACATAAATTATACTGATTAATACTTTAAAGGTCATGATAAAATGTGCATCGTACCTCACGTTATTTTACCTCTTCACTTATCTTGTGCACATTGAATGATAATTTTGGATTGTTTATACTCAAAAATAGTTCTTTGGAGGTATGGTGCGTTAGATGCTTTCAAATTTCAACTACTTACATCAAATCGCATTTCCCTTCTCATAACTTTTAGGTCTTTAATGTATACATAATATAGTCATTCCAATATATCCTCTCATATGCCTATCGGCCTCGATATGCACCTATGGATGCATTTTCTAGTTTTATTAGATTTTAAATTATTAATACACAAACAAAAATAGTTCGTATTGATAAATTGAACCATATTATAATTGGATCTCTTTAATGTCAACCATTTGACCCTTATGTTGGGTTTCCCATGCTTTTGGCCCTTCTATATCATTATTTTTGTTTATTGTTGTTAGCATGTGTTTCAATAGGGTCTTAATTTGAAAATAAGCACGTTGTATTAAATGCATGAACAACGTTAGGAAATTGAGATTAAACATTAATTTGCATATAAAAGAGTTTTAAAAGTAAAGAAACTCATTTATTTCAAAATATATTGTGACAAAAGAACATTTCAAACATTTACCAAAAAATAATATAACATATATTTGTTGCATTATTTAGGTCATTTAAAATTATAATGGTGCCCAACTTGCATTACCTTGGATTGATTGTTGAAATGTATTATGTTTGGTGTGTTGCTTCAAAATTGTTTCCTTTAAGTGGTCTAATAATAATGGAGGGATGAATTTGGCCCCTTCAAAATACCTCATTTTTATGTTTCGTAAGTTGTTGCAAAACATTTGGATTCAAAGGAATGAGAAAATTTTACCATAGATTCGAGTGAATTTGATAAAAATGAGAGAGGTTTTTAAAGGAAAGAAGGAGTCAAACATGGTTGTCTATTCAAATTTTACATATATTAACAAGTGCTAGAAACGTATTACATTTATGCAATGAAGGAGCCCTACATTTTTCTTGGAAAGCATATGGTTGTGTCTAGTTGCTTTATTTGTACTCATTTTCTTCATTTGGTTTTCCCCATTGTTTCGACTTGTAATGTACTATTTGTTTCCATGATTGTTTCGATATCTAGACAACTATATATTACTATAGATACTACACTTGCCAATTTCTTATGTTCCTAGAATATACTAATTATTCCTTTATGAAATTACGTACATGAATTTATTCTTTGTATAAATTCGATCTTAGAGAAACCCATATATCACATCTCTTGAATTTCCTATGTTCTTCGAATAGAACATAATATTTATGCAATTAGTTTTGAATTAATCATTTTTATCTATCTATGTATATCTAAAATGAAGTAGATATGGTTCCTTTTAGCACATATCTAATGTAAACCCACTTTGTACAATACATTTTGGTGAACCACACCCTTACACCCAACCAGGTTAGGGTTTTACATTTAGTTGAGCCCAAATCATTTATGAACTTTTAGGGTTAGATATTTCTTTATTTGGTGATGTATTTGATTATCATGGGGCTTTCTTCCAAATGTGTTAGCCATAACAACTAATGTGCATTATATTGGATTCTACATTTTATATATTGTATATCATATAAAGTAATTAAATTCAAAATACCAATCGACAAGATCTTATGATAAATTCCAATCCAGATGAAATTAGTTTTATTTATCCTCTAATTTGTGTGAAAATAAAATTATTCTTTAAATGATGTTAATGTTTCTCTTGAAGTTTTTTTATCTTTATAATTAAAATGTTAAGAATAATTTACAAATTTCTATGGAATTTAAGGGTATTAAATGGAAACAAGTTTTTTTGAAATAACCTAGTGAAAACCATCAACCTTATGAATGTGTTAAAGGATGTGCACCCTAGGTAAAGAAGCTAACAATAGTGTTGTTATACAATATAATACTTATAAGGTGTGTGAGCACGAAAAACTTAAGTAGAAGTGAAAGATAAGCAAAATAACATAACAAACCTTCCTCTAAGTTTATCTTGCAAACCTCAATGATAAGATTGTGGAAGTATTAAACTTGTAGAATCTTTAGATCATTTGGATTGTGAGTGGTCTTAATTAATCTCTGAATAAAGGAATAATGCTACGAGAAAATGATCACATGAATTAAAGATTCCAAGAATAATATAGTATGTGGTATGATAATCATTTATTCTCAAATTATTTCGCACTAGCTTTTGGTCACTATTTTTAATAATTAACAATTTTAGCTTTATTGTTTTTAATTAACAATTTTTCTAGATTGTTAATATTTTTGGTTTAATAATTTTAGCTTTTGTTTTTCCTCCCTAACACTATTTTTAATTTAACAATTTTAGCTTTTGTTTTAATTAACAATTTTAGATTTTAATAATTTTTGTATTAACAATTTTAGCTTTTGTTTTTAATTAACAATTTTAGATTTTAATAATTTTTGTTTTTAATAATTGTAAGCACATGCATGATCTAAGTAAAAGAAGATAAGTGCAGTTAAGATAGTTGTTTGAGCTAAAAATAGAAAATCAATGAGCCGGCCAAGCCCATATATACCCAGGTCAGAATGAATCGGCTATTCCAGATACACTGGAGTCATAGCATAAAATTGAGGGCATGCAAGCGATGAACAAAACCAAGAAGTCAGATTGATGTTTCAGACACTTCTTCTGGATTGGTAAGTTATGCTCCAGACGCCTTTACATTTCCTTTAAGAATTTGCGGATGATATTGTTAGGGTTTAATCTTTGTTGTTTAAAATAATTTGTTTTTTGTATGCACTGGTCTAGCGCCATACTCTATTTGTAGCGTAGGTGAATATTTAGGGACATGCTCTGCTTTGGGTATGAATGGTCTGGACAATGATGAACTTGTTCGCGGGTCAATGGAATTTACATTTACAACAAATATGGACGTGAATTAGCTTATCTCAATTATTTCTATTTTATAGGGAATATAAGCCTGATAGTTATGCTAATTTGAAGCACACCAACATGCTCAAAACCTCAACAGGATATTTATGTAGTAACAGTAGGCTTCCATGCTTGATACAACCACTCCAAAAAAAGGGCTTTTTGTTGGCTGTAAGAAAACCATTTAATTTTGTAGTGCTTGCTAGCTTCAACCATACTATGGCCTCACAGAAGTCATAGCCTGTAACCAGACCACGAGAACACATGCAAAGTAAGACAAGTGATTGCCCACTTCAACCTGAGTAAGCCCCTTTATTGCTCTTTGAACACGGAAGCAGAACGTTCTCACACATTCCAACCACACTTCATGCTCCTCAAAACCACGGGGACTTTGGGTGTGACACAAAACACATGGTTTCCTCATCTACCCAAAAGCAAAGAGCACAAAAAGCGAAAACTCTAGAAACCCCAAATCTCTTAGAATAAAACTCCAAGAAAATCCCCTTTTTATTTTTTGTGGTTAATACATAGCTCAAGCCAAATTGTTTGAGATAGTTTGAGTATTACTCCATTTCTTTGCCGAATTCTGATCCGGCATGCTAAGAAGGAAGGTGGAGCGGCTAATGTCAAATTAACGCACCCTCTTTACTTATTCTACAATCCAAAGCAATAATCAAATTTTAAGAGGTAGGTGATTTCCCTTTCTGTTATGATCCTCATGTGTGGATTTCACTAATGCCTCGAGGTTTTGGTGTAATGGTTCGTTACATTCGGTATTCGTGATGACACCACCTGGTTCGAGTCCCATGACGGGTAGCTACGCCGACATTGCAATGTTTTTGCCCTGGGCTCGTGTAGGGCGAGGTGTGTGGTGATTGGTCCCGCTATATGGGCGCAAATCTAGCCCGGGGTCCAGGTCCCGAGTCCGGCTGGCGGCATGGTGGGATGTTATGATCCTCATGTGTGGATTTCACTAATGCCTCGAGGTTTTGGTGTAACAGTTCGTTACACTTTCATGGGTTTTCTCTTGCACCAAATGACATGACCCAGGGCTACATCCGAGCTCCAAAAGCCCCAAAGAAGTTTTGTTCACTAATCTTATGGATATCCCTTTGTACTTGAGCTACCATTTCACAAAAAGGGGACGCCCTTCTCAAAATACATAATATTTACACGTGAGAAAAACTGGGTATTACAATTTGTGAAGAGGATAAAATAGGTCAATTTGATCTAATTTTTAGCGAACTTTTACGAAAGACTTCAATAACTTTTAACTTAACAAATTCACAAACGATATTGCTCCTATTGTTCCATGAGAAGAGGTCTTGTTCAGTCATTTGGACAAACAGATGGCGAGCATCCACTAAACATCCGCACTTGACATCCATGCGTATAAGGGTATTTTGTAGTAGTATGTGTGTGAAAACTTAAATCCCATCTGATTGATGTGGGAGTGAATTTGCTTACCCTGTGAAAGGGCTTTCTTGGAAATACAAGTCTGCAATAGTTGAAAGTAAGTATAAGAATCTGTAGGGGATTGTGTGTATTTAGTTGACAGTAGGCTCCGTGAAGCTTTCCCACACTCAAGAACATCTAAATTTGGGAACAGATCAGTCATCCTCCTCATTGACCTCGGCCAATTACCACCAGTTTTGGACAATCCTCTTTATGCAAGTAATTCCTATGGAGCAACCCTTTGGAAGGGATTTCAGTCTTCCATTACATTGCAAACAATATTTCGGCAACAAGGAACAACCAATGCACATGTTTCATTCCAATTTATTGCTACACATGCGAGATTCAACCCCTCTAATTGAGGATTGGGAACTCTTAATGTCTCACATAGACACACACCTAACTCAACAAGAGCTCAACATTTTTAAGGATGCACCACATTTGTTTGCAAAAAATGATCTAGTGGATTCCCACAACCTTCAGATGTTGAAGGCATTGAACGTTCCGATTGCCCAATCCATTGCTGAAAGTAACAAATGGTCTGGACCAAGAAATCTTGATGATGATCAGTTGGAACACAAAGTTTTGTTATGCAAACAACAAAAAATCATGCTTATTGCAAATCTATGGGTTGACACGAGCCTCGTGAATGGTGCTACAGAACAATCACCGACATTGTCTACGACGCATCAATGCAACCACCAACATTAGCTTTATTTGTTGTTGTCAAATTTGATAGATACAACGACCCATGTTGGGATCCCTCCAACCCGTTACATATTCCCATACCCCTATTTTGAGAGGGAATCGAAGACAATTGCCGATTAAAATGGCATGGGATTAACTATCCACAAGTCACAGGACTTACTTTGCACAAAGCAACCGTCGACATTGGAACCACTGAAAGGCAGGGTCTGACTTTCACAACTTTCTCTAGAGTTCCCTCGCTTGCAAATCTGCGCATTTCACCTACTTTTTCATTCGAGAGATACTCAAATATGGCATAGGTACCAACACTTGGAGCAAGAAGAAACAAGGAAGCAAGACTACTATCACTCAACCCATCGTAAATACTACCCTCTACTTTGATAGCACCTCCACTACTACTATACTCAACACTTCTTGTATCCAAAGCGACATTGTTGTTCAAGGGGTATCAAATGTAATCATGTTTATTGAAACTAAAAATGCCCACTAAAGGCTACCATTCATGATATAAAAACTGCAAATGTATACATGTCTCATTATGTGCACGCAGATCTACATTTATTTGATGTTGTGAAATATGATATGCAACTTTAAATGTACGAATTTGTAACAAAATTAAATGTACACATACAACATTTCAATGTAATGTTTCAACTAAATTCCTACACTACAACTATCAATCACACACATTATCAACTGTATAATAAATGTTTTTCCAACAAAACACTAACCGAACAACCGATGCACAACTAACACAATAAACCCAAATTAAATACATACAACATCAACTATAAAATAAATTAACTATCGAAAACGGTATCAAATGTATTCATGTACGAATTTTTAACAAGTTTGAAATGTAAAAACAAAATTAAGTGGCCTTTAAAATTAAGTATACAAATCAAGTCACTCATTATTATTTAACATTCGTTACTCATGCCGAAATTTTATTAAAATGCATTTAATAGGTTATACACTTTATTTGCACTCATTAGACAACATTAGTTACTCATGACAAACACTCGATAGGTTATACACTTGCTTCTAGACAAGAACTATGCAAACAGAGCAAGAGTGTTATGCAAGTGGTGATGCCAAGGCACTATAATGATTCGATTGGCACAATTGCACAACAACGTTTGCAAAGAGACTATTAACGAACTAACGGCCTTTGAGCAAGCTTACCGACTTGATGCCACAAGGCAAGGCATTACACACATTATAACACACTTAGCAAATTGTTGTGACGGCCCCGATGCATTATCTATTGATGTTCGCCAATGTTGTTTCCACAATCACTTTCTACTCCCTCCATCAAGCCACTAGAGGTCCTAAACCCCTTAACAAATTGAGAGAGTTGAATATCCTGTAAAAAAAATTTAAAAAAGCAAAAAAAAAGTCAAAATTTAACAAAAAGCAATATCGACTCTCTCATGGGTCTTTCCAATAGCTATTTTTGAAGTTATGGACACTTGTCAAGCGGGAACAATGTTGCAATTACAATCAAATATATCCCTATCAAAACTATAGGCATCGATAAGTAGCAAAGTAACACATGGCTTACAATTACCTTCCACCTCATTAATCACCAATCACTTGTATCAATCACACCTACACATTGGCCTATGATTTCACATACTATCTTACAAGCATTCACTTCAAGCGACAATTAACTTTCACAAGAGCACATTGAATCTCAACAAGAAACCAAGTGATTGTTTAGACTTTGTTCAAGCTCTTGTTTTAGTCCTCTTATGATCTCATACTTCTTGTCTTTTGGCTCATCACACTACTCACCAAGTCTTTGCTTCAAACCTCAATCATGCACATAAACACCTATTGCGTTTTGTCATTGCAACCATGTCACTTACTTCCTATTCCTTCTAAACTAAACATCCTTGGCTTTTGTTGCCTTCTGCATAACCACCACTTCGCATGCATGATGTTAACTTGCAATCATTTTCAATCACTATTGGGTTGGGGCAACAATCCTTTCACTCTAGTTTATATCATTTCATGTATATGTCCCATATCAATTTTTCACCTACATGTCCCTAGGCCACATTGCACTCGTTTACACTCATCGTGCCTTTACCAAGGTTCATTTTAAATCATTTATCAATTGTCACTTTTCATCCCACATTAATGTTGGGACAACCTCCATCTTAAGATTTAGAACATAATTCTTTGATAAATAAGTAAATCAAATAATTCACATTTTAAGATATTTAAAATCTCCGTATATGTGTAAGGCTACCTTCTACATCCAGTTTGGCAAAAGAATAAAAATATAATTTCATTTCCAGAGGCATTTAAGATATTTATACATACATATCGATGGCCACAATAATTATTTCAGATAGACAAGATTGATAACTCTTTGTTTAAGGATATATTTTTTATAAAAAAAACATTGAAAACAAAAAATTACAACAGACTGAGCTATATTTAAAACTTTATTTTACCCTGGAAGAAAATATTTGGCAGTATCTTAAATGGTGGAAGAGAGATGGTAGCAGAGAGAAAATTGCAGTAAGAAAAGTTTCAGGACACAATATCAACTTGAAACTCCAATAATACTTGAATGCCAAATTCAAAGAACTTGCATTAGATATACCCTACAAGCCAATGTCATCAAGAAGTTAAAAGCTATCATCATACTGATGAACCAAGAACCATAGACGCCATTTTCAGCTGTCTTAAGTTCTGCAAATACCAGATTTGAACCAACTAATAATTCTCAGATGGCAATTTACTCTTAAGTCTCAGATACAAAAATAGATTACACGGAATCCCATATACATCATCTATGCCTGTCTAATACACTTGGAGTAAGAACCTGCATATAAGTTTAGACAATCAGCCTGTCTAATACACTTGGAGTAAGAACCTGCACATAAGTTTAGACCATCGGCCTATCTAAAAGTGATATTGCTTGAAACAGATCTAATTTCATAAATCTCAACTATCCATCAAATAACTAAATACCTAATAATCATTTAGTATAGAACAATAAGGTTCGTAATTGACTCAGGAACTATAATAATGCAAATTATGTTAGAAAACCTAGCCATACATTTGATTTTTGATTTTGATATTTCATATCAGTGAAAGGCAATTGGCATACAATTCTTGAGCAAAATTTTGAGACCAGGTAGTCCTCAGTAATGTTTCCTTGCTGGAAGCATTCCATCGTCTAGCAACAAGGCGGATCTATAATTCCTTAAATTTTGTACTTCTGCCACAACAATGCTGTCCCAAGCACATCATCCATTCAATTGATTACATTTCCAGGAATTGAGAGATAAATTCTTAGCACATAATATAAGCAGATCAATACCCAGTTTAAACAAGATGAATCACCAACAATAGTTTTTTCTTAGTGTCAACATTTCGGCATTTCAGTATCTCATTTGTTCTAGTGAGTACACTTGTTGGCCTAGTGGGGACAAAATGCCATTTGATTGAATTGTAAATTTTAAATGTTCTTACTCCCGTAATTTAAACAATAACAAGGAAAAATAATAGCATACAATATTTTTACCAGATGTAGTACATTAATAACAAGCATACTAATTTTGATTAATCCAAATTCTGCCATTAGCTTGTGCTAAAAAAATCTACCAATTAAGAAACACTGTGATGGGACTAAAATTGAGATGTCCATCACCCTAAAACTGAATCCGCATAGACTAGCCAAATAAGAGGTAAACAAAACCCCACCATCATAAAGTTGGGATGAGACAACTGAATTGCAACCTCATTACTTAGTGTGTTTTTACATATTCTTGAATGACATTCAAGCCCTCAGTCTCTTCACCGTAGTCCTGTTCATTCATATCAAACAAATGGATAAGAACAGAATTTAGGAAATATATATTTTTATATATAAATAAACCTTGTTGATGATTTGATCATATATGAAATATTTCGAAGCAACTCCACATTTTACCTTGACAACAACACAAGAACATCCAACAACCTTCCGGGCTTTTCCCTCCGAGTCAATTTTGCAAAGCTGCACAGCCATGAACAATTTAGACAAGGATAGAAGATGCAGGGCACAATCAAAAATTACGAAACTGAGAAATGCTTACCCCTGCCCATTCACCCAACTTTTTGGCACTTGGCACAGAAATCAGGTTTACATTGTGCTCAGCACACAGAGCTTGAACTAGTTTTGAATAGTCAGGCTGATTGCAATCTTCTGCAAGCACACAAAGCTGAGCAGCATGTTTCTCAATAGCTTTAGCACCCTCATGAAGACCACGAGCAAGCCCGTCATGGGCCAATGATTTTTTTAACACAAGCTGCAAAGCAGTTAAGATGTCCATGGGCTCTCCCAGTGCTGGAGCTGGTTGAGCTTCAGCTTCTACCCTGCAAATCAGACAAAAGTATGATCAATTATGTGACAAGCTATTTTATACCTAGACAAAACAATAGACGCCTAAATTCGAGTTGAATGAGATCTAGGGCAGTTCCCAGAATAGAGATTATGCTAATTAAGATTTAACACAGAAAAATTGATTCTGAACCTAAAATCAAGATATGTGTACCTCTCTTCTTCAGTACTACGAGTAATTTCCAAAGTTATATTTTAAAATCTAAGGATGAAATGGCTAACATGGCTAACGATAAAATGGATAACATGGCTAACAATTGGAAACCGTGTCAATACTTTCCAAAAACATCTGTTTTGACAAAACTCTTAACCTTGTAGAACTTAAAGCGCATATATTTCACTTTGTTCTTAGCCTAAGCTCAAAATAATTGTACCTATCTTCTTCAGTACTACAAGTATTTTCCAAAGTTTTACTTTAAATTCCAATAATAAAATGGTTAACGATCGGAACCTTTGTTGATACGTTCCGAAAACATGTGTTTTTAACATATCTCTTAATCTTGAAGAACATAAAAGCATATAATTTCACTTTGTTCTCTGCCCATAGTATATACAGACAGGAGACAAGTACACCATCTTGCATCTTTATAAGGAGACAAATTCACTAGTTATAAATACCCTGTTTCATTTATTAGATGGCTAGTTATAAATAAAAGCATGTGATAGGTCTTATAATTCCATCTTGTTATGTCACTTAATGATAAAGAAATACATTACCACAAGATCATTATAAGTGAAGGCATGTGATAGAATTTTTAGTTCCATCTTGTTATCACTTGTGACAATGAAATATATTATTAGACGCACATTATAAGTAGAGGCATGTGAGTAAATAAAAGCATGTGATAGGTCTTATAATTCCATCTTGTTATGTCACTTAATGATAATGAAATACATTACCACAAGATCATTATAAGTGAAGGCATGTGATAGAATTTTTAGTTCCATCTTGTTATCACTTGTGACAATAAAATATATTATTAGACCCACATTATAAGTAGAGGCATGTGATGGGTCTTATGATACCATCTTATTATGTCACATGCTATTTGTACTCCATAAGGTGTAGACTTTATCCATGAGAAGTTACATCAAAATGCAACAAAGCATTTGAATGAAGGGTGCATGAAGCTAAAGCATAAAACACTTCTTATTTGTGGTGTGCTATAATTGATTAATGTATTAGCAGCAAGGAGAGTAATTGCTCAAGAGTGGTATCTCCATCAGTCTACTGTGACATCATGTAGAGACATTAAAGATGTCTATATTTTGCAGTTAACAAATATATGCACAATATGTATGAAGAAAATGTTGCAATGGCATCCAAGTGGATAAGTTGTCCCATACAGACCTAGAAATTTTCTAAAGAGAGGTTGAATGCTGCAAGTACAAGAAAAAGATCAAGTGCAAACAAGTGAGCAAATAGCAAGAAAATATTTGTCATTGTCAAGGGAGAATAATTCAGTTGCTTACAATCATGGAAAGGTAAAGAAATCTCAAGTTCATAGCCCACCGGAGATGAAAGAAAATATCAGCCAATACCCAATATAACTGCAACAATGTTCTTCAATACTCTTTGGTGTTGGAGGCTACGGAAAGAAACAACATTTATATCCACTAACCATAAAATAAATAGATGCTTCTGTTTCACATGTGCAATCAAAAAATTACTTCTGGTAGTAGTCTTTGACATGACAATAGATCGGCTTGCTCATTTTGATTGAGCTAACCACCAACCAGCTTCTTAGTTGTGCCTTACAAGTGATGTAGAAAAAACCACAATGTGGAAGGAGAAAATCAAGAGTGGATTTCTTCAGCTTGCTCTTGACAAGATAACATGCAAGATTGAATATAATTCTCATCTAAGTCACAAGGTTCGTGTTCGTATTTGTGTTCGACAAGGATAAAATTTGGATTAAGTTCGGCGAGGATAAAATTCGCCAAAAAAATCGTGATTAAATTCGACGAGTATAAATTAACAAACATAATTAATTAATTTGATTATATTTAATTTAATTTTTGATATTTGATATTTAAAAATATATATCATTTATCAAATTAATTTAAAATACTTTGAACTTTGTAAAAATTAAAGCTAATGTTCTAAATATTAAAAAGTTAAAACTAAATAATAAAATACATAACATTTAAATAAAGCAATGAAAACATAAAAAATTAAAAAAGAACCAGACCAAAATAAATAAATAAAAGACTTTAAAAAAACTAAACGTAAACCTAAAAACTTAACCTATGCTCGACTTGACCCGATAATGGCGGCAACTACATAGAATGCCATCCTTCTATGGCGGCAACTGCATAGACTACGTATCATTCTCCAGCTCCAGCAAGGCAACGGTTTGCAGAGACCTAAACTTGAACTCGAAACTTAAACTCTAACTGCGGCAAGGCAAGAGTTTAAGTTTAGGTTTTAAACTACTTCAATGGCCGCTGAGTGAGGATTGAAACGTGGAGCTTCGCTGGCTCGGGACGCACAGTGGAGGGAAAATGGAGGGAGCATTGAATGCAAAAGGAGTCTTCCACCGCCGAGCAAAAGCTTTCAAACACGATTTTTTTGACGATTTTATGTGCCACAGTCACAATTTTTGGGGGGTTTTAAATTAAATCACATTACTTAGAATATTTGAATTTCATGACGAATTTTAACGATTTTTTGCTATTTTATCAGAGTTCACTGAATTTCGAATTTTTAGGTTCAAGTTCGGCGAATCCTGTGACTTAGATTCTCATAGCTATCAAACAATTAAAGTTGTGCATTGCAAGAGCTACAGCAAAAAGTCTGATGGGGGGAAAAACAAGCATGTAATTCTCAGAACTATCCTCAACAGGATAACAGGTAGGATCACTTGCTTGAACACCCAACCCACTGGAATTACACACCAGTAATTTACAACCTGGATTTTGAATGTAGATGCAGAGGGGATTAAGGCCAAGGAAGACTATGCAACTGCCTAATGTTGGGCATCAATTTATTTTATGTGGGCACCCTTACATACCAATTTGATTCTCTTCGTTGAAAATAAAAATAATTTTAAATAATTATATTAAGATTATGATATTTAACTAGCCCTGAAACCTAGGCAAGTGCCTTTGTTGTTAAATTTAACTCATACATTTGTATTTTAATACTTTGTATTGTTTTGAAGTCTTGCAAGTTATTTTCAGAGGAGATATCAAGAAAGGTAAATATGTACAGAAATTGAGAAAAAATAGTTGGGACAGATATCAATAAAGGAGGATTATGATAGACTATATGTTAGAGAATTAGCCGAGGAATTTAGGCAGTGGCAACTACAACTAAATTTATTAGCAAGTTTTTCTTGGATGGTAGAGGCATAACATATCAAGTAATCCAATATTTGGTTATAGTTAATTAATTTTTCTACTATAAGATTCATTTTTTATATAGAAGGCATTACCTCTAGTATTGCCTAAGGCACTTAATTCGGCCCTGTGTAGATGTTTAAATATTATTATTCTTTTTTGGAGACTTTATTAATTGCGTGACAATGAGTCCACAATCTCGACATCTATGAATGGGTGCATCTGTTATTCTGATGTGATTGATGAGAAGTCTATGATTTGATGTGTTTGAACTTTGAATGATGAATCTATAAATTTGATATGTTTATGTTATTGATTTATTCAGTTTTATTTATTTCCTTTAGTTTTCTACCCTAAGCTTTATTTTTGAAACAATTCAGAATTTGTTGCACTCCACACACACCTGGGTTTCAAAAGTACTTCAACCATACCTGCACTCCACCGGAAACAAGCCCATGCCAACAAACCCAACTTACTTTTCATCAACCAATTTCTTAGATATGGCATAGCAGCAGTTGTAGCAAAAATCTCAGAGTGACACATAAAAATCAAGCGTGCATGTAAAACCCTAGAAGGCTAGAACTTGTCCTTGACATGATAAAAGGCAGATCAGTCGAGGCACATCTCAGACATCCCCAACCACCTGTGGGGGCAAAACATCCGCGTTGCCTTTCATTTTTCAGAAATGTTTCAAAACATTTCGGACATTTACAAATTTCTGGGCACATCCTCTGCCCTCCCACCATACCCAACGTCATTGGTGATGGGGATGGGGGCAGGGATTTTGGGGCTGGGAACATCTCCCCATGGAACACAGGAAAAAACAAGCATGTGCTTCTGGGAGGTGTCCTGACATAATAACAGACAGGATTTCACTTTTAGTTTTCTTTAACAGGCCATCACTTAGTTTCAATATGGCAAGGAATTTACAAAAACTTGGAGTATAAAGGAAAACACAAGCATGTACTTCTTGGAGTTCTTCCTGATATTGTAGAGGGCAGGAATTCTGTTTTACTTGTACAGACCACATGATCAACCAGTTTGTCAGTCCCAGGATAGCAAGAGGCATACCAAGCTGGGGTATAAGAAAGAAACTCAGTGATCATCATATTGTAGTGAGATAGGGTTCAAACACATGAAGAATGCATGTAGATAAATACCAAATGCTTAACAAAAAAATGGACTCTTTTTGTTGTTGTTTACTTTAAGAGTTACCGCTTTTGAAGCATTCCAAAAGAATGAACCCATTGAGGGCGTCAAGTTTCACTCTTTGTTGCTCAAAATAGCATAAGTCTCGTGCTGAGATAAAATGCTGCTCATCAAACTATCAGTAATACAAACAACTATCACAAGGCCCTACACCTTTTAATCTTAAGCGCATTTCTCCCACAAGGGATCAATAGGTGGAGATTTCATGAAATCCAATACTTTCAGATTTACATCTCAAATAAAATTTCCTTTTATGCTCTTCACTCATAGAATTGGCAAGCAAGAAAGATCATGTTTGAATGTCAGGAGTGTAAAAGAGATTGTAGAACCAAGTACAGCATCCAATTGAACAGTCTACACTTAATCAAATGGCAAAAATAAAAATAGTTTTCTACTCCAGCCTACGATTTTGGAGCAGAATTGGCAATGAGAGCCTTGATCCCATCTCACATGTTATTAAGAGGCAGTGGCCAAAACCGGGCAGACAGCAACCAACATGTCCTAATTCATGAACCCATCTCCAATCCTCCAATCATTTTGTTCCAATATGATTCTATGATGTAAACCTTCCAAAACAGTAACTAAAATTAATGTTCTGCTAGCATAGTCATCAAAAAAATGGGAATGGTTTCGTAATGTAGCATATTAATAAGGCTACCAAAATAGTATATCAATATAATCACAAGGAGGCATAGGTATGGGTTGGTGATATTTGCTGAAAAACATGCCCCTCTGGTGTGTTGTTATTTTGACAAAGTTAACAAAATTAATTTGAATACTCTAAAAATAAGCAATGTGCTCTTGTTACTATTATAGCAATACTCAGTTATGATGCAATGGGCATTATAATAATACCAAATTTATTCATCTAGATACGTAGGATAATGCCTTTAAAATTGAGGAAAAAAAAGGGTAAGACAAAGATAAAGGTAGTTTTTAAGGTCGTGTGAAACAGTAATTTGGTGTAGGAGACCATGAGTTTTCAGAAAATTACTAATGTTCTCTTGTTATTATTACAAGAACACTCGTTTATGATAAAATGCGCATTATATTTATAACTATACAAAAATTATTCATCTGTATATATGTAACAATGTCTTGTAAAATTGATACAGAAATAGTGTTAAGGTAAAGATAAAAGTAATTTTAAGATCGCCCCAAATTAGACACCAATTTGATGTATTAGACCAGCGTTGTTGAAAGCCACGGGGGATTACTTCAAATTCGCACCTCTTTAGATTCTTACCCTTTGTACAAGCTTGTGATAAATGAAAATCTTGACAATCCATCTAAAATATTCTAACTTATTACACACTCAGTTCTAACTTTCCCACACAGATCATCTACATCACACACCTAGCATGGAGGCCCTGTCAAGCCCATAAAACTCCCATCCTTTCATAACTTAGGACTAACCCATAAGGTCCCTACCACATTACTCCGTTTCTTTGAGTTTTTCTCAGAAATTTCAAGGGTGGCCCTTAATCAGCTCCACCCAAATATAAATTTGTGATTGAATGCCCGACTTACAGAAAATCCTACAAAATAGGATCCACAAATGAGATCGTGTCTGCTAAGTAGAATCACTATTTTCAATCCGATATCTTTCACACCCAAGAAAAAGACAGCAATGACATTTTACAACAGGATTTAACTCGAAAACGAAAATCGAAAATTGTTTGAAAGGGTTTATATCGTCTACAGGTTTTCTTAAGATATAAAATGACCGATAACTCGCAATGAAGTGCTCAATTTTTTTATAAAATCGAAAAACGAAATAATCCATATTAACGGAGACTGGATTTTTAAGACCGCTTTTTTCAGTGGGTATAAAATGAATAAATAACTTAGGGTTAAGAGAGAAGCACAGTACCCGTCTGCCATGGCTGCTTCTTCCAAAAATACAGGGCGCCTTTGACGATCGTATAAATGGGTTACCACAAATGAATTCACAGGGACGAGGTATTAAGCCTGCTACAAAAGAAATAAGTTGAAATAATATCCATACAGATATATGTTAGGGTTTTTGTTTTAGGGTTAGGGTTTTGTGAATCAGAGACTTTGGGGTAGTGGTCACATGGGATGGGGTTTCTTGCGAGGTATGTTTCGATGAAGGCTAAATAAATTAAGATTTAATGCTTTTATATGTGTTTAATTATAGGTATGGACTTTTTTAATTTTATAATTCTATTTATTTTCTAATGATGAAAATAAGGTGGTTTATTTAATGACCACTTATGTTTCATATTAAAGGTCGTAAAATAGATTTTTTTAATTTTATTATGAAATATTCCATATACATGTATAAAGAGAGAAAGCTTTTATATAAATAAAAAGAGATGTACATCCCTAATCATATAAAAGATGGGTGGAAAAGTCACACCCCATAATACAAGAGTAAATTGAGTTAGATATGCCTCAAGAAGGAGGTTAGTTCACTTCAAAAATGCCACTATAAAAGGGTGATAATCAATCAAAAAGATAAGCAAAACAAGAAGCCCACAAAATTAGACCACGATCGCAAACATGGAGGGTGGAGGAGGAGGCGGAGGGTTGTCGATTTGTCACCCGGCCCGAACCAGGAGGGGTGAGTTGAATCGGGACGGGCTCCCACCCACTATCCCATTGTTGATGCTTAGAATCTTGATGAGGCGGCCTTAGGGCCGAGGGAAAATGGTGAGAGCCAGTCGCGGGAACTTATCAGAGCCACTAAAATCACCAAGCCGACCAAAAACTCCACCAAGAGCAGGGGAAGGAGGACGAGACCGAGGGGACCACTGACGGTGAGGAGAAGGGCTATGTCGGCTTCAGAGTGACATATAAGGTTCCACAAATCCTGAGTAGAAAGAGGAGAGCGACGGTGATGAGGCGGTGAGTGGGGACGAGCGGGGGTGTCCGGGGGCACCCAATTGACCGCATAGGGGGTGACTCCCTAATGATTAGGTGGCGCTGAGAGGTGTTCCACCTCTAACCAAACTTTCTCAACTCGGTTTTTAATCTAGAAGCACAATAGTGGAAATGACAACCACTTTATTAGTAACAGAAAAATCTTTATCCATAGGAACATTATTAAAAATGGCATTATTTTTGTCTTTCCAAAGATGAAAAAGAATATCAATTCTGAAGATGTGTCAAATTTTGTTGTAAATGGCAAGTAACAAGGTTGAGTCCCCCAAGAGAACCATTTTCTAGGTAAATAATTATGAAGAAAAGGGTTGAAACAGAGTATGGATCCACTTCTAAGCTAACCTTGAGCCCGAGGGAAAAACCAAAAAATGTGGTTGATAGACTCTGGTTGATGGCAAACAATGCAAATGGGGTTAAGACCCATATGCTTGAGACGATCCCTAGTTGGAAGCCCTTGATGCAAAATGAACCACAAAAAATGAGCTTTTTTGGGTTCGATAAGTGCACTCCAAACCCTCAGAAATCGACACATCATGTGAGGCAACATTCGATTCTGATTAAGAGTGTCACTCGACACGGATTGGGGGCATTAAGGAATACCCAAAATGGGGTTTCTACTGGTGAAAAGGCGTAGCAGTCGGCCAATTCAAGTCTCGTCACCATGGGACACCAATGGTGACACCAACTTTGTGCACATATTCATCAGGTATGCAAACAATGATTTCTCTAATAGGTTATGTGTCCTTTAGTTGAAGTTTGTATTTAGTAAGCAGAGCATCCCGGAAAGCCAATATCTAAAGTGTTTACAAAATAAATCGCACACTGCTTTAATTCCTTTTCTGTAAAATCTTATGTCTTTCAAGGAAAATTTTAGTGGCTAATATTTGTAATTTGGCTATTTCTGGGGATTTTGAAAGTCCCATTTGGCTATGTAGACACCATTTGCACACCCAAGATTCCCAAAAAAATCACGAATGTAATTATTTCCGCTCATGACCTAAATGAATTCTAATATCGGTGTGTGTTTTTTTAATGGATTGCCTTTAAATCGACATGTCGAGATTTTAAAATATGTTTGGATCATCATGAATTCTATGGGCCTTTGGATCACAATTGCCAACATTTTAGAGGGAAATTTTGAAATTTGATTAAATTTGCCACTTATACATGTGTGTGTGTGTGCGTGCGCATGCATGCATGCATGTTTATGTGTGTGTGTTGATATGATCAAATATATTAAAGGCACCAATTCAAGTAACCATATATTCAATTAAAGGATTATCTAAGCTTAAAATTAGAATATGGATTCTATTTTATGTGATATTCTTTAATTAAGGAATTCTTAGGACCATTTAAGCCATAAAAATTATTGTTTGCATCTTGGTTTGAATTGGTTAAGCTAATAGTCATTTGGAGCCTTAACAATGGAGGCCTTTGTAATTTTCCTTTGGGAATTATCCTACATTTCGAGGGAGTGAAAAGCATATGTGTATGTATAGAAAAATATATCTTAGTATATTGGAGGAAAGGCTTCGTGGGACACCTTTTGGAAAGTGTTGAAAAGTTTCAAAGTAAATAAAGACTAAGGCAAGAGACTCCATAGCCAAAATAGTATAGAATGTTGAAAATTTACAAGAGATTGACGAATGATGTGATATTATTCGGTAGGATTTGCAAGGAAGGCTCGAGAGATCATAGGTTTGCCCAAATTTGCATGAAATTATGACACATGGCCAATGGATCAACGGTCAAGGTTTAATCTTGGGAAGGATTGGGGAAAATGGGTCCAAATTTCATAACTCAATATTTTTGTCGATTAAGGAATGCATGTAATGATCTTCATGCCATCATAGATTAGACAAATTAAATCTATCCTGCGGTGACAATTAAAATTTGCCAAAATATTTTTTAAATTAGAAAAATTAGGTAAGATTCACTTTTACATCTACAACCATTTTTTTATGATTTTTTCCATTTTTGTCATAGTCACGATATCCATTTTTGTAAGATTCTCCATCCCAACGAATCTTACTTGATAATATTCGCCACCCTTTCATTAGTTTTTTTCCATGGGTTCCAAAAAAGTTCATTGATGCCTTTGCCCCGAAGGAACCAACGCAAAGGAACATCCTAAAAATTGAGGGTAGAAGACCACCAAAAGAGTGGGAATTAAAAAAACAAATCTAAACCCATCCTCCTTCTAAATGAGGTGCGATTTGAGCGATTCCCAAGCTTTCCAAATGCTTTGTGTAATGAAAGTACCTCTAATCTTAACTGAAACAAGGCAGAGAAGAAGGGAATGGAAATTGAGACCTTTCTAAGCTTGTTTTCCCAAAGGAGATCCTTGACAAATGCAATGTCGAAGCAAAATCTTCCAAGCCTCATTACCTTCCAAGCTCTGATTAACCATTTGACATAGAGAGCACGTCCTTGGAGTTTAATGTCAAGCAACCCAAGGCCCCTATCTTCTTTAGGCCGACAACAGATGTCCCACGCCACCCTGTGGAACCCTTTATGCCCCTCAGTGTTAGCCCACAGAAAAATCCCACAACAACTTCTCAAGTTTGGCATAAGCAACATTAGATGAAGCCCAACAAGAAATATAATACACATGAGTGGCAGCTAACGCCTTAAAACAAATTTGAAACTTACTGCCGCAAGGAAAAAGCCTTGGTGATCCAAAAGTAATCTTGCATTCAACCCTTTGAACGCGTGAGTCCATAATTGGGCGAAGTGGCCTAAAAGCAAAGGAATATCAAGAAACTTGAACTAAACACCTAGTTGAATCTAGATCCAATGCATGCCTTCCATCCAGGGTAGGATGGGAGAGAGGGATTGTCGGTAGCACCGGGTTTTCTTCCATTGAATAGAGGAGCTTGAAGCCAGATAAAAAGTATCCAAACAATCCAAAGCATTTTGAACAGATTTCTCCTCTTCCAATAGTGTGAGAAAAGAATCATCTGCAAAGTGACCATTGATGAGTTGTTGATCCAAAGTAGGCAGAGGAATCCCTTTAACCAATCATTGAGAAGCACTGTGGGCTATCGGATAACTAAAACCTTCAACGGCTAGCACATAAAGTGAGGGGGGCAAAGGACACCCTTGTCTAATGGATTTGAACAAGCTAAAAAAGAGATAGTTGCACTCAAAGTTTATATCATTAGTTGTACCTTTTTGGTACATGATTTTATCCTTTGGACACCGATTTATACCTTTTAGATGTAGTTCTTCACCCTTTAGATGTAGATTTGTACCTTCTGGGTGTAGTCTTTTATCCTCTGGTGACAAATTTATTCCTTTAAGGTTGATTCTTCATCTTTTGGACATTTGGGTGTCATATGTATCCTAAATGCATCAATGTACCTTGTCCACATCACCTTTGATAGTGCGTGACATCATCGATTATACATGAAGGTACCACTGGATGCCTTAGTTTACCCCTAGTTGTATGGTAAGCCCAGGGGGCTTAAAAATTCCAACATTAAAATATTAGTTTTTAATAGCATAACATTCTGGAGTCCATATAATTTATTTTGTACCTTGTATTGAGATAAAATTTTGTTTTGAAATTGTGTATTTTTTCGACCTATATGCATTGGTGATATTTTTATATTCATTTTTATTGATGAAATGTACTTTTAAGCCTTGTATTATTTACACTTACTTTTAAGGCTTATATTATTTACACGCACTAAATATAAAGTGTCAAGTTTGTAATTTTGAGGGGACCTTTTTTGATGGAGGAGGATGATGAAGAAGATGATGATGACTTGGTTCATTTTCCAAAAATCATTTTTGAATACCCAAAGGTGGGGCTCGATTTGGCATGAGACCAAACCCCCGAAAAAGACTTGTTTGTGTCATTTATTTTTTTAAAAGTAATAAGCACTTTTAGTGTATATGTTCTTTCGCGTTTTCAACACCGTGAAGAATTTAGTACATGCATTATAAATGGGTATCTAGAAAGGCACCTATTATCGGAATCCATATTAAGGATCGACGCATGTCTTCCTAGTAGTAGTTGTGGATTGTTGGAGTACTCTTTGAGCATGACATGTTCACACTTCTCCATTGAGAGAAAGTTCTAAATTGTGGAGATCTTTTATTAGCACTTCATCAGTTCTACCTTTTAAAGAGCATTTGATCAACATGTCCTCGGGTTCTTATTGAGTTGTCTTATTTCTTCCCATTTTATTATTTTTTTTTCAGTACTTGGGCAAATTCTTTTATCCACCTTAGCTACATTAATGAGGGTATTGGTGTAGGTTTTTCTACCCTTAGCGATTTTTCCTACACTTATTTAAGCTTTCTTATTTTAGTCCAGGTGTGAATGAGCAGGCTCATTTCCCAACTAGTTCTTTGTTGGCCCATTTTCACACTTCTAGTGGTCTTGTGCCCATGATTTTGTCCATGTTGGGCCTACATATACAAAAACATTGTAAAACAAACTAATTCAAATCACATATTGATTGAAGCTTGATCAATGCAATTGATATATGTCATCATTGTAATGCCCTCCATCTCAACCCCTCAACCTTTGTCAGCCGGCCACTGTCCAATTGACAACATGGAAGTGACACATCCTAAATAACCTTTTAGACCTGTTAATCTCCTTGCACAATAATTCAAGCACTTTACTTGTCTTCATTCTAACCACGTTGGAACCCAAGTAACATTGTGGAGTTAGCAATAATTGGATAGTTGGAGTGAGGACAGAAATGTGGTGTGGAATTTTAGAAGCTTGTCTTTAACGACGCCCTAAGCGATAGGCATTTGTCCAAAATCGAGTATTATCATTGGTTCCTTCGTTCTTGCACGCAGAAAAATATTTGAAACCAATATCTCCTTGTTTTGTTATACACAAATTGATTGATGTGGAAGTCACCTTATTTTTAAAATGAGTTCAAATATTTCTAAGAGGAAATTAACTACTGACCGAGCTATTATTGTATTTGATGTCTCTGAGAAGAAGATTGAGGTTTAGGAAGGTGCTTCATTTAGGCTTAACATCTAGCTATATGGATTTTACTTCTTCTGCTCCTAAGTTCTCGTGCTACCTGCACTATAACCTTGCAGTTCCATTCGGTTCCATGCTCTCTATATTTTACTTTGAGTAGTTTTGGTATTGATTAAGGCAAAGAACATGTCTTTTCCTGCTAACCCACGTATATCTCTACAAGGTTTGTCTCTTGCACTCTTTCTCTTCGTGAAAGCCTCTATTTGTTTTTTTCGTCAACATCATTCCAACCAGATGTTCCCTCTTCGAGTGTCATGGTTGTAGTATTCATACAGTGGTTGGGTATAGAGCCTCAAGACAAGGCACATACAACTATTAAAGAACATTGGGAAATCAATTTTTTTTTACAATTTTCCCGAATCCTACGCGAAATAGGATATTCAAACCAAGTGTGTGCTTTATGTACCTTGGGATATCATAATATAATATATATGGGTTGATGGAGATGCCGACATGTGGCACACATCCCCATAGTTATATGTATGGGTTCACATGGGATATGATACTATAATGTATATGGGTTGATGGAGATCTTGGACATGTGGCACACATCCCCTTAGTTATATGGGCTCACATAAGAATTAATTATATTGGGTAATGGGTCAGCCTACATTGGGATTAGGTGTTACCCATCCTATTTAAAGGATGTGAGTATCATTATGAGGAGGTGATGTATGTATGAGTTGAGTCTTCTACTTGGTAGAGATATATTGGAGGTGTCCCCCTTGAAGTGGATTCCCATCTTGGGAGATTGTGGAGTTACTCCTTCCTTAAGGAGCATTGTATGGTGTTTCCCTACCCTAAGGGTATTATTCTAAATATATTGCATATTAGGGCATCTTGGCCCCACATATATCTGGTGTTGTGTTATATTCTACAATTTATTGATTTATTATATGCAAAGTTCTTATCGACACGAGATTTGTTTGACAAAATGCCTCATAACTAAGTGGTCTAAAGGACTGGTCTTTTTGGGGTGTGTAGATTATTTGACTAAAAGCCTCTTAGAAATCTGGCCTCCTTGTCATGGATTCCTCCCTCCCATATCTTGCCTTGGGATATGGTGGTCAAATGAAAAAATATTTAGAGTTGAATGGTGAGTGGAAAAAGTTCTTCTGCAGGTTTTTAAACATAGCAGGATTTGTTGGAGAAAGGGGACGCATTGTCTTCTATACTCCCATCATGCATGCATTTTTCAATTGTTGCAGATATGTGGTTCCAAGGAAGCCATTGCTTTGAGGGTAAGCGGGCCAACCCCACATTATTTGAGAAATTATGATTGCTTACAAAATACCCTTCCATGGTTGTGAGAAAATGTAGAAAATAAATGGATGTTCATGCATGTGTGTAAATGGGTTGAAAATATCCTAAGGAGTCCAATCTCATGGAATGTTATGGTTACATCTTGTTCACACAACGAGTTTGGCGGAGAAGATGTGGAGCTTTCAAGAAAGTGCACTATTGCTAAAATTCCTGAAGATGATGCAGTTTTATCGAATGCGGGGATCGCGATTTTTATGTAAAATGGTATGGTTTTCCCCTTTTCACTTGCACTAAATCTTGCTTCATCATTTCTAGTTTAAAAAAAAAAATTAAATGTTGAATGATAGGGAATGAAATCCCAAAAATTGACAAAATATTACCTTGACGTGAAATCTTAAAACAAAAAAAAAATTCTCAAAAGTCATGCGCATGGAGCGCCACACCCAAATGTACCGCAAAACCGAAACTTGTTGAATGATCCCTAGTGAGATGGAACACCTTAGGGAACCTTAATCGAGTTGTTTGAAATTATTTAATGCACTTGCAATTCGTATTCCTAAACCCTCTTAGCTTAATAATCACTTGTGTGATGTGTTCATTTTAATAAAACACTATCGGTTTCAACTTACGTTTGTCGCTTCACTTGAGCAATACTTAAATGCACTACGTCATACCCCTAGGATACCAACCAGATAATCATAAAATACTTTCATTCCTTTGAAAACGCCTTCGAAACTAATTTTGCAAGTGGGTTTTGGGGCCCACTAGTCACTGTGTGTTAAGAGTTGCTGACAAAATTACGATATCTGGCCCCAGAGTTGCCCTTGTAACTTGATCTCTGAGCGTGACTCGACTTCCGTCACACGAGGAACTCTCTATATATGGGGTCCAATTAGGAATCATAAAACTTTGTGATCAAACTTAGAATGTTAGTATTTAAGACCCAGTTTGTAAGCATTTTTGTTGTTTGGGTCAGTTTCCTCAACTTGTTACTTTAGCTCGAATCACCTTCGGTGAGTCTCGTTGACTTTTAGTGATGCATGTGACCTCGTAATACCATCATAATGTCATGTAGAATATTATTCGGTCTTTTATTTGGTATGAGTGATTTTTGAAATGTGTGGTGTTTTTCTCTCTACCCTTTTCTCTTTCTAGAAAATATTATGAAACTTTGGTTCATTTGAAAATGTAAATGAATGGGGAAATGTTAATTGGTTTGAAATGAAATGAAAATGTAAATGAAAGGGAAATGTTAATTGGTAAATGAAAGGAAATGGTCATGATATTTTGAATGAAAGATAAAGCGTCGCTTTACTTTCTCTCTCATCTTTACTCTCTCCCTCCTATAGTATTAAAATGTTAAGTACAAATGAAAGTGAAAGTGTGAATGCATGAGAAACAAACTCTATCTTCTTCCTCCCCTACCTCTCCCTCTCTCTTCTATTTAAACGAGATTGTAAGAAATGATGAACGTGTGGATTTATGCTTGAGTGTAGCGGATTTCCATACTCGGTCCTAGGACTGACACAACGTTGGTTGCAGGTACTTGAACAAAAGGAGTAGTAAAAACGACATTTGTGTCTTTTATTAGCATGTTATTTGAAGGCAATGTAATTGTTTAGAATATTTCAATGATATTTTTATGAATATAATGTATTATTTTCATTATTTCAATGATGAAAATGATAGTGTTGCATATTGGGAAAATGTACTATTTCGTAGGTAGTTGTACTTTTGCCTATTTAACGAATGTTACTCTTAGTTATAATTGTATATTCTATTAAGTAAATGGAGTTGATTGTATTATGTACTTTGGAAAAAGATGTCAAATATTCCTTCTTTTAGTGTAAAAATAAATATAGGAGGATGAAACTGGAACCTTGTCATTTAAAATGTTTATTATAGCCGAAAATTTTGGATATGATTGTGCTAGTAAAATTGTTAGCAAGTAATTTAAAATGATGTGTTTTTACCTATCTGCTAGTGTTGCAATGACCTAGGAAATCACTTAATCTTCAAATAAAAATATCAACTTACATTGTGTGTGTTTTCATATTGAGTGGAAAGTGACCAAACAAACATATAGCTCAAAATATTTACCTTTGTTGAATGTAATGACCCTCTCTAGTAAGCTCCAAGTTAGGCTAGCTCCAAACATCTTTCGCAGTCTTAGAGACATAGAGGTAATGTATGTGTTTGTGTATTCCTCCCTAGAAATCTAGTTGAGAGCATTCATATAGGTATGAAAGTGTGTAAGATTCCTTAGTGCGAGGGATAACATCATTTTAATGGCATACAAGATGACATGTTGAGATCAAAATCTCATGGTTGTTTTAGAGACTAAATAAGGTTAGAAGTGGAATGTAACGATCAGTTGGTGGGACCAAAAATAGTTAGGTTGTGCATTATTTCACTATTAAGTTTTTAATTGTAAAGGAAAATTTGTAACTTGCCCTCGTTTGGGAAAGTACCCTTGTGATGTCGATCTAATCATTTCAAGGGTCGTGGAGATTGCTTGCATCATATTAAATATTTCTTATGAGGTGAAGTGGAACGTGATTTTATCCACATGAGAACAAGTGAATAAGAAAACATAGTTTCCCATTTAAGAATCAAACCTAAAATGTGAATATGATAGGATATTTGAAATTAACTATCAAGTGATATATTTTATTGGCAGTCAAATAAATGAATCAAATCTAATAGAACCCTTTATAAGATAAATGTTAAACAAAAGTGAGAAAATGTATTCTTGGAATACCTCAAGTGGCACGAATGCCTTGCAAGACATGGACATTTGATTTCTCTAATTTTATCTTGTGGTAAGGTGTAGAAACCCTTGCGCGCACTAATAAATGCAATTTATCAAGTGACCTCTCTTGATGTTATTGGACAAAGGGGATATGATGTACGATTATCAATGATTGTAAATATGGCTTTAGAAGGTTGTTGAACGCGTAAAATTTTATAGCTTTTACATTTGAACCCCCTTTGTCCCTCTTAGATAAATGTGTCCCTTAGTATGTAGTAGTGGATTACCATGCGATTCTCATATGGGCTAGTTTATCCACCATCCCTAAATGCTTTTGAAGTTAGGATATTGTAAAGCCTCTCTTAAGGTTTTGGTGAAGGAAACGTTAATGCTTATTCATACAATGATTTAAATTGTTCCTTAGAAGGCATTTGAGAAGCGCCTAATGTTGGGTTGTCTTGTTATATGCGTTTAATTATTGATGGTCTAAGAGAAATGAAATAAGTAGATAGGTGCAATGTCACAACTCCTTATAGTCATGAATCCCTAAGTGTAAATTACGTATCATTTGAATTTTAATTATTAAAAAAATATCAATAGTGAGACCAAAGTATGATGTAAGTGTAAAGAGTTCAAGAGTTAACGAGATTTTGGGTTAGGAGTAATGTCATACTTGAAGTCCTTATAACTCAACTAGACATTTTCATGTTGTTAAAAATAAATATGAATTTCCCTTGGTGAGATCAAACTTTCGAGAAAACAAAAGATATATATAAATTTAAATAAAATTTCTTGATGTGAAAATGTTGAATGGATTCAAACAAGTTATTGAACTATATCAACTGTAACAGGAAAAATAGGGTACTATGATGGAAGGGTGTTTATGGGAAGAGATATATTGAATCTAAATCACTCTTACCATTTTAATTCACTAGAAACCTATAAGGTTATATAATGGAGAACTAAATGTAATAAATATGTAAACCATAAAAAGGTCGTGTTGTGGAGTATGCCTATCCTGTGTGCCTTACCGTAGTTGGGTCATTGTCTTGGTTTACGTCATTTGAGTAAGACATTGATGTGTACCCTATGTTATCATGTTGTCTATGTGGGTCCATGCTTATGTAAGTGTCTTATGTGATGTTGAATTTTTCTATTTGAGCCCATGTGGTGTCATGTTATGAGCAATGAAAAACAAAAAAATTATTTGGATAATTTTATTGTTGTATTTGTGTGTCAAATTTGTGGGCGTCACAGTCATTATTTTCATTGTAAGTGTTGCACATATTTTTGAAACTCTCTCAAGATCTTGCATAGCTTGTATTCGATTTCATTGAATCGGAAGATCTTTGTAGTTTGTGTGCATTCACCTTATACTTGATCTTGCTTGATATGATAAGAATTCTACAACTACTTGAACAACATAAAGTCACCATTACAACACCCAAAAAAGTAAGTCTTATAAAACCATTACTTGAACAACATAAGGTCACCATTACAACACCAAAACTAACTAGAACTAGTCATTTAGATTGTAATATAGGAGTTAAGAGAAGAAATTTCCATGCGAAATAACCAAAGTTAAAGCTCTAACATTCTTATAGCTTTATATGTGGTAGGGCATATGATTTACATTCTACTCCTTTATTCAATTTATAAAATTAAAAAAAAAAAGAAAAAGTACATAAATGTTGAAATACTTGACTCATGTAAATAAAACCTAATCTATCCATCTACATATAATAAAAAAACACAAGATACATAACTACCATTGGTAGATTCCATGATAGTATGAGACAAGGGTGATCTACAAGACATTACATGTTCCAAAAGTTTTAACAATAAGAAAAGAGGCTAGAGTTTAAGTTACCTAAAATGATGGTTTATACATTCATTGTTCCTCCCCTACCCCTATAAACAATACTTATGGTGTTTATGTGTTAAGTGAGTCTCATTGTCATGTGATTATTACAAAAAAGTGTATTAAGAGTAATGACTAACTTAAATACCAATAAGTAAAATCTCCCCAAAAATAATCTAGTTAAAATAGTCATGGAATCTTTCAATTAATTATTACAAATGCTAAAAATATTTTTTATTATGTTGTTGATAACCCATGCCACAGATTACATAATCAATTAAAATTTGTTAAAAAACAATTCACCTTGTCTACCTAATTTGTGTCTTAAAATCGCTCCCACAAGCAAATAATTTTTGTATCATAATGTTCATACTATCATGTCATAATCCTCATACGTCCTCTTGAAACTCTCATACACCTTTAAAATAACAAAAATATTTTTAATTTAGAACACACATTTCCTTCTATAACTCTCTGATATTTAAGTCATAATCCCTATACTCCTTTTCAAACTATAAATATTCATAGTATCATATCATAATCCCCATACCCCCTTTTCAAAATATCAATCTCATACTATCATATCGTCATCCCCATGCTCCCTTTTTGAAATATCAATCTTCATACTATCATATCGAAATGCCCACTCTCCTTTTATAAACTATCATGCACATTTAGAATGACAATGTGTGTTTCCGTTTCTCAATGCAAGACATAAATTGGATTATAACATCATCAATGATTTTTCATGGACCTTTATCCCTAGATATAAATAAGACCAAATGTTTTTTTGTAGGATTTGGTATGCTCCTATGAGAAAATTCTGAACATTTTCCAATTTAGTAGTTCCATAAATTTGTAATTTGTTGTGTTTGGAAATTTAAGGTGAGAAATTTTAGGATTTACATGCAATAAGTGGTCCAATTTTGTATCAAAATTTATACTTTAAAAATAATTAGTATTCATGGTACCATGGGAACAATATGTCCCTAAATTTTTGTAGACACCCCAAAATCACTCACTTATTCCTAGTATTGTCCCAATTCACTCCCTAGTTCATCCCTTTACGATTGATTAATTAAATTTATTAATCATGTGCATTGTACCCCTTTGGATTAATTAAATTAATCTTTAGTACCCCTATTAGCTAAGTTAATTATCATTTATTAATTAAATGATTAATTAACTAAGTGTGCACATTATAACATCCACTTTGGACCCCACAGACTCCACTTCCTCATCCCAGTCAACTCCACATGGACTCCACTTCACCACTCTAATCAACCACACTTTTAGAATCCTAGAAAGGTAGGGGCAAATAAAATGCACATACAACCACCTTTTCGGATGTAACTTGTGCTTATTAATTCCTTTATCGCCTAAATGGCATTGATTCTTCCCACAATTGTTTGGTCCCCTCAACTATTATTTTTAGCATGTGCATTGACCATATTCAAGCAATTTCCAACCACTTTCGCGTATAAAATGCAGTGCTCATCCTCTTACAAATCTTCTGGATTCACAAAAAGATACAATCGTATTAAATTTGCTCCAACTTCGCTATTTTGGAAGCGATAATCCAAGCTAAATCTTCTCGTAGCATGGTCATAGTCCACGTTTGGAGGTCATTTCCAAGAGCACCCATAATCAGTTTCTAACAAGGTTACATAAGCTCCAAAGCTTCACATAACTCCTTGCTCGAGGTTGCATTGGAGGACTACAAGGAGGTTTGATGTGTTTTGTTTATATTTCATTTCACCGTGTTGTTTTCCAATGCATTCATTTTGCACACCCGTGGAGAGCAACCACCTTCTTTTTATTTTTGTTTTAATTTCCCTTTCACCTTTTCATATAGCTTTAATCTTTGCTAACATTTTTGTTTGGGATTTTAAATTGATTAACTTTTCTCTTGGAGTGTTTCGTTGTTTTTGTGTCATGTCATGTGTTGTTGTGCAGGTTCGTGGGAGCATTTGGAAGAAACCGTAGTTTACAAGATAAATAACAACAAATTACATATTTATTGTTGTTCTTTAATAATTTTCTGTTGTTTTGCAGTCTTTGTTGTAAATTTTGAGCAAAATCAGTTTTCCATTCTCGACCCCATGTATGTTTGCAATTCTTTACTAACTGTTGTCATCATGTACCTAAAAATAGTGATCGTTAGAAAATAACAAACAAATATAATAAAGAAAACAACTTAAAAAATATAGCAAAAAAGAAGAAGAGGAAATTGGTTGAGAACCTGACCTACCCTTGCTCCCTTCCTCCCCCCCTCCTTGCTCGCAACTCAACGAATCGCCTCTCTCCGGTTTGGTTATTTGACTCACTCAATGGTTCTTAATATTGTTATGTGATGATACTTTGTTTACCTTTATTGTAGACCGGTTGGGAAGTTTACTTGCATCTTAGTTCACATATAACTTTGGTTTGGTTCCTTCCTATTCATATTGGGTTTGTTTGTAATGCTTGGTTCGTGTTGTGTTTTCCTCTTCATTTATTTAAGCCATGGAATGTTTTCCTTTTTCCATGTATTCATGTTTGTTTGCATCCAGATTTCAAAATTTCAAAAGCTCACAAAAATCCAAAAAAATCAAAACTTACAAAATTAATATTTACATGGTTGTGGGTGATTTACCAAAAGGTAAATAGTAATTAGTTAGTTAACCGTATGCTTAATAGGGTAAGATTGTTGATATTATATTGTTAGGAATAACAATATAATGTCGCATATAGTTAGTATTATGGGTTATTTGTTGTAACACCTCCCTATTTTCTAGGAGGTTGTTTTCACTATCTATATGGCTATATAATAACCATGAATTATGTGTTTGATATATAAAATAATTATTATATTATTGTGTGTGTTCATTAACCAAATTCAAGATTTGGTCTTAGAGCAAGTAGATCCAATATGTGAAATATTATGGAGTTTTGAATATAGTGAAGGGGTAGAGCCCTTATTGTTTTTGGTTGTCCCGTTACATGAAAGAATCACATGCAAATGCTCTGTCAAAATTTGGTGATAAGTGGCATCATGTATTCGATATAGCATCTAAAGTTGCATATTAATTAGTGGCTTAATAAGCTACCTATTTGGTACAACATCTGAAGCCCGCCATTTTGGGTATGGATCTATGAAAATAGGTGATTTCATCACCCTCTTTCGCATTTGAGTTGTAACATATTCTCTCGACTCATTCAGGAATACAAAAGCTTCATAAACTACTTTTTGGAAAATTCAGGGAAATCACTATTGTGGGGGCACATGCATCCATAAGATCTTGCCTACAATCAAGGTTGGCATGTTCTATCTTACACCTTCAACAACCTATTAACTCACGTGAGGATCTGTAAACGAATACAGGTTGACGTTATCTTGCATTAGTATTTGCTAAACCCAAAAGTGCAAAGAGAGGATTCGCATCAAGTTGTATCTAAATTTGTGGTACATTAGAGCTCATGATATTGTTTCATCTTCCTAGTTGTACTTTGTGAACCATGATTTTACAAACATGATAAGAGAAATGATACAGCTTTCCAATAAAAAGATGTTCGTCCTTTCTTATCTATCCACACGAATATATTATCATTCTTCCGTGTGAGAATTATTATTGTTCATTAACAATGAGTATTATTGTATATAAGTTTATATTTAGATTATTGAGTTTTTGCATTTAAATTTGAAAGTGTGGTTCAATAGTTAGTGTCTTAAAAATATTGAGGCGAGTCAAGTCTACATTGTCAATAGTATGTGTCATTGTCTTTATTGTTACATTGTCACAATATTTTGTTTATCAGTATAATCATCAAAAGTCAATAACGATGTCTTTAGTTAGTCATGTTCGTGTTGTATTTGTTTCGACACGCTCTCATATTAAGAGTCGTTATTTATTGCCAAAGTCGTTAATTAGCCTCCATCATATGTAAAAAGAGTCTTTTTGTTTCATGAGTCATAATATAAAAGGTAATTAAGCATTCTTTTTTTTTTGGTCATTTTAAACTATTGTGTCTTTGTTATCAATTTTTTCGGTTAGTTGTCATAAAAATTTCGAAGTCAAAGTCAAAATTTTGAAAAAAATTGCCTCACAAACACATTTTCTGTAACCCGAATGTCCAATAAATTAATGTTTCACATTGCGGGGGAGAAAATAAACACAATGTGGAAACATATGTACTTCAAGATCACATTTGTTTGAGTAAACAATATCATCCACTGTGAGGACGGAGGCATCGAGGTTGGAGGAAAACCAATGACCTCTCATTAGTCACCAACGACGGGTCACGCAAAATGATTTGGTGGCACGTGTGTGATTATTTTAGCGTGCATTGTGTTTGATTCCATTTTTTCATCTTTTAGTGTGGTGTGAAAAATAAGAGCAGAAGTCCTTTCTGTTCACATGTACATACATGGCTATTCCCACATTATTCCCAGATGTAATAACATAGTGAATAACATATGTGGCTAGTCCTTTCCTATTCAATATAGGGTGGTGTCCACATCATGCTTTTAACAAAGGGAACAATAGAACGACATAATAGTACGTAATTTAGTAACATAAACTAAGAAATTGCTAACCGATCGTTTACAAAATAAAATGCTTGAAAGGAAAACTAAAATGAAATATAGAAGTGGAAAATTATCGACCATGAAAACATAAGTGCATCAAAGTAATAAAATAAATGTTGGAACAATAAATGCATTCACAAAGACAGAAAATAAATAAGTGTAAACTCCT